>JANHQD010000851.1:0-10517 GCA_024721195.1 Marasmius sp. AFHP31
TGGGATTACCAACGCGATGATTCCGAGCTGGACGAGTACTTCGGATGGGACGAAGTTGCGGTTCACAACATGTGGGAGTAGGAGTATCTTTCTTCTAAAGTCATTCTAGACTCGTACTTCTGTCTCTCGTTCCTTTACTACTTTCGTAGCTATTCTATTTGTCCTTATCTTTAAGTTCCGAAGTTGATCATAGCCTTCGACTTAGACGAAATAGATTCAACCCTGCTCGTACTTCAGTCCCTTATTCTCGAATCTGAAGCTCTCTAGTCTTTGCCTTCTTATTGTCATGCCTCGTCGGAAGTTCCTAAGTTCATACAGTTCCATCTGCTCTTCAGATGAGGCTCTTGCCCGATCCACATCGTGCGGCGTTCCTTCCTTTTATTCGTTGGTCGCTCATGATTATTGTTTAATCCTTCCCTTGGTCTGGTCACAGAGACTAGTCGATGTTCTGAAGTTTGTAGAACAGAGCGACCCCTACAGGTTTCGGGTGCAGTAGGATGACTTAGTATCATCTTATCCTTCCGCGCTAGTCCTGAACCTTTTACTAGCCGTTCGGGCTCACGCTAATACTAAATATACTTCAGATAATATCCCTTCTGAAGTTCCATAAATCGCTTAAAATTAAGCTAAAATTGTGAGCGCTAGTAGCAGGCGCTACACCGCTCTTAGTCAGACTCCACCAAAGCTGATGAAATCGATACAAGAAGTTCTTCTACAAACTAAGCGAAGCTCCGCACTTGTCTAAAGCTTGGAGGGAGTGTGTAAAGGTGTGTGTGTAGGTTGGTAGGAGGGAATATAGCTCGAAAATGTGAAGAGCGATGTGTGTGTGTGTGCTGCGTAAGTTCGTTCTGAGCCTCAAAGCAACTGCAGAAGAACCCCTAAGCGTTCAGAATACCCAAAGTTCAAATACCCAAGTAACAATAATGACCCCAAGTGGTCTACCCAAACCAAAGACCTTGCCAATCGGTCAATGGAACGAACTCCTTAAGCTCAAACACCTCGGAGGTTCAACTAGCCTTGCCAATCGGCGTAGTTGGATACCAAATAAGTTCAATAAGTTTCTCAAGTCAAACAGTCAAGTTCTGAAGTTCAACAAATTGTTCTATTCTGTTCTAATGTCTCTCCTGAAGCTAACCCAAAGACCCTAGAGCGTGCCACCAATCAGGTTTCTGCTTTCGGAGCCTTGTAGATACTTTCGCACGGATTGCCTCCTCAGCCTGGTCAAGGGCGTTGGTTGCTTTCCTGATGAAATAGTACGGATTGCCTGGGGATCCTTGATGAAAACCCCAGTCCTTATATACCAATTGGTGACGTGATGAGGAGGGGACAGAGGTATCTGTTGCCACCACAATCCCCTCTGGGTCGTGTTCGCTGGGTTGTGCAGCCTACATCTCCATTCCTGAAGACAAACGTACCAATAAGCTTGCTCCTCGATCTGAGTTGATAACCTTCATTGGTTATTGGGGAGGGATCAAAGGTTTCCTTTTCATGTGAAGCAGCAACTCCATTCTCAAAAGTACTACTGCACTGTTTGATGAGACTCTGTATCCCAGATGTTTTGATGCCAAAACTCATGGTGTAACGGGTGGCGGATGAAGTTCTACCGTCCATTGATCTGGGGTACGAACCGTTTACAGGTGCTACCCAATTGACGCCTAGGGTAATGTAGCGACACCTGGGATTCTATTTCGACCGGAGACTTCTATTTCAGGAGCATGTACGGTTCTACTCTACCAAGGCTCTCACCCCCGTTCAGGCGATGAGGATGCTTGGGAATTCTACGCGCGGGCTATCTGCAGCGCACAAACGGCTACTTTACCGGGCATGCGTGGTCCCTATTGCCACATATGGTTACTGGATGTGGTTCTATAGCCGGGCTCGGTGCAAGGGGGTACTGAAGTCTCTTCGATCGATGCAGCGGGAAGCTGCATTATGGATCTGTGGTGCGTTTTGTACTTCTCCCACAGGCGGGATTGAGGCCCTTGCGGGTCTAATTCCCATTGATCTTCAGCTCCGAAAAATGACCAAACAGGCCGTTCTCAGAGGGTCCACCCTCACGGGCACGCACCCTTTACGGGTGCTGTTCCCAGCAGGTTTATCTCAGGGGGCGCAACACCACTCACTCTCCATGGCTTCTAGGCCCCATCCAAGGGCCAAGAAGATTGTGGGCCCAGTACCGGACATGGTAGCTACCATGCCGGGAGTCACGGAGTGGTTTAACCTAGTGAACGGGTTGGCCGCTCCTGGAAACCGGATTCGGGATCTGTTCCCAGGCCGGATTGACTTCGACATGTCCCCCAGAGCCTCTGATCAAGAGGCTGAAGGGGAGAGCCGTTCTGATCACCTAGATCGCCTCCTATCAGAGTGCGAGCGGGATCCAGAGGGGATTATGGTGGCAACAGATGCCTCTGTCCCCTCCTCATCACGTCACCAATCGGTGGCTGGATTTGAGGCCTATGTAGGCGGGGAGGGAGTTTTTGTCTTTCGCTTTGCCTCAGGGCGTGTCTTAGCTCCATGTGCAGAGCTCGTTGCGATACGTTTTGCGGTAGCCCGGGTCATTTCTGGGGCTGAGCCGTACAAGCGTATCACAGTATTCACAGACTCCATAGCTTCGGCTGAGAGAGCTGTGGAGCCACCGTTGCACTCAGGTCAGTCTCACTCTCTGGCTGTGTGCAAGGTGTTAAATGAGTGGCTCCTTGAGGTCCACAATCGAGAGATCAAGTTCGTCGAGGTCCCCTCCAGTGCCGAGTGGTCAGTGTACCACTCAGCCCACCTGTTCATGAGAGGCCTGCCCCCAATTGGAGCGGGCAGCGCACAACAGACATACCTTGATTACCTTTGTAAGAAGGCCACGGACGCTTGCCAGGACGCGTGGGCAACGTGCTTCCAGAAGGCAAAGTACAAGGGCAGACAGTTCTTGGAACTGAACGACCTTAAGGGTAAACCCCTTCAGCCCAAGTACACCAGCGAGGGTACATACCTTCCACATATTGGCCGCACCAACTCCCTTACTTCAAGGGTGATCAGGTGCATCACAAATCACACCCCTGTTGGGGAATACTATTGCAGGTTCCACATCCCGGAATCCAAAGACTGCAGGTGTGGGCGGGCCCTCGAGACTCGCCTGCATGTGTTGTTCCGCTGCCCACAAGCAACACGTACGGGGCCCATCAGATATCTGGGGGACCTTGTTAAATTCCTCGATGCCAACCTGAGAGCGTTTGCAATGAGGAACCAGCTCCCTAGAGCTGGGATGGGATGAGTGACATTGGCCTGGACTAGGTGCCCGGCAGACCCTTTGGGGTGGCACGGGACTTGCTGCCGAGCATAGGCCGTGGGTCAGTAAAGAGCCGTAGCGCTAGGGTTTACCAGGTCGGTGGAACAGCCCTACCTGCCCACAAGTGCTCTGCGCAGTGGGTTGGTTCTGCTTGCTGGCTTCAGGCGGCGGGCCTACATAAAGTAGTAGATGGGGAACTCTAGCATTGTTTCATTATGGGCGTGACACGCATGTATGTAGATAGTGCTGGGCCCGGACTGCGATCGGGCACCGGGATATAAATGGTAGATTCAAAGAAAAATAAAAAAAAAAACTCATGGTCTAACACCAGTGGATGGTAAACGTTTCACATTGGGTGAAGATCCCAACATTCCTTCAGAAGATAATGACTCTGATAATAGTAGTGATGATGCTCCATTCCGAAATCTCAGAAGTCACTCCTGGAACCTTCAAAAGAGACCAGAACCTCGGGTTGATGAGCCTGCAGATAGCCCTAAACAGGCTGAGGAACAACTGTTACCTCCATCTGGCCCTCTATTGCCTACAGGCAAAGCTGACATCCCTGTACCTCCACCTCAACCAGTGGCGAAAGCTCCACGTCGATCTTCGAGGCTTCAGACAGGTACTACGCAACCTCGTAACATATTTTGTGTTACGAATTGCCCCACTGTTCCTCCTGTTTCCTTGGTCCCCGGATTATTGCCCCTGATTTACCCTTGATTTCACTTCGTTCCATGTCCCCAGTATCACATTATAGCTCCCTTGATGTTCCAGACCATTCACGATCATTCCATACCTTGTGTTTATCATTCCATATGATTCCCATCATGATATTGCTGTATTTGACATCCCTTGATTGTTCATCAGATTCTACCTCTCCCCTTTGATGTTCCACATTGTTCTTCATTGTCATTTGATCTTACTATACTCAGATAGGTTTCCATGACTCAGAATGCTGTACCATTGTCATATATACTCATGGACACCTGTAGATAGTTCCCCAGCTTGTCCACTCCGTCTTCACACCCAGTACATTGTGTAGGATGTTCTGCTCAATGCTAGTCCTTCTACCCTCGACTTCTTGACCCCAGATGAGGTGGCCTGAGAGGCCTTAGACCTTAGGCTCGTTCTTGACAGCAAGGCTTGTTGCCAAAGGTTTTTCCCAAGTCAAAGGTATTGACGTTGACAAGACCTTCTCACCAATTGTTTGTTTTGAGACTGTTCAAATGATGCTTGCTCTTGCAGCGCTCAAAGACTGGTACATCACTTCTGTTGATGTTAAGAACACCTTCCTTTATGGCAATCTCGCTGAGGAGATATACATGGAACAACCTGAGGGCTTCAAAGTCAAGGGCTCCGAACGAAAGGTACTATGCCTGCGTCGTGCATTATATGGACTGAAGCAAGTGGCCCTTGAATGGTGGCGTACCCTCAGCTTGTCTATGAAAGTATTGGGTTTCAAACACCCAACTTCCGATGCTGGACTCTTCATCTGCAAAGATAAGAAGAGTGGTGAAGTTGTGTATGCAATCATATATGTTGACGATGCACTCTTCATGGGTTCTAACAAAGCCTTTGTTGACAAGAAGAAAGCCGAGTTCATCATGGCTTGATGGGAATGCTGAGATCAGGGTGACATAGAAGAGTTCCTTCGAATGCACATCCGCTGTGAAGGCAGAAAGATCTTGATTGACCAGCAGGACTATTTGCAGAAAGTCCTTCAACGTTTTGGCATGCAGAATGCGAAGTTTGCTACCACACCGCTTCCTGCAGGCTATGTGCCAATGCCTAACAATGGTCTGGTCAATACAGCTATTCGTGCCAAGTTCCAGTCTGTAGAAAGTCGCTCTGATTACCTGGACCGCCTCCTGTTGGGGTGCGAGTGGGACCCAGAGGGGATAGTGGTGGCAACAGATGCCTCCGTCCCCCCTTCAACACGGCACCAGTCGGTGGCCGGATTTGAGGCCTATGTGGGTGGAGAGAGGGTCCTAGGCTCTCGCTGTGCTTCGGGGCGCATTTTGGCTCCATGTGCGGAGCTTGCGGCGATACGTTTTGCGGTAACCCGGGTTATTTCCGGGGCTGAGCCGTACAAGCGCATCACAGTTTTCACAGACTCTATAGCTGCGGCTGAGAGAGGTGTGGATCCGTCGTTGCACTCAGGCCAGGCTCACTCCTTAGCGGTGTGCAAGGCGTTGAATGAGTGGCTTCTGGAAGACAAGGATCGTGAGATCAAGTTTGTTGAAGTCCCCTCCAGTGCCAAGTGGTCGGTGCACCACTCGGCCCACCTGTTCGTGCGAGGCCTGCCCCCTGTTGGGGCGGGCAGCGCACCACAGACATCTCTTGATTACCTTCGTAAGAAGGCTACGGATGCTTGCCAGGACGCGTGGGTGACGCGCTTCCAGGAGGCAAAGTACAAGGGCAGACAGTTCCTGGAACTGAACAACCTTAAGGGTAAACCCCTTCAGCCCAAGTACACCAGCGGAGGTACATGGCTTCCACATATTGGTCGCACCAACTCCCTTACATCAAGGGTAATCAGGTGTATCACCAATCACGCTCCAGTAGGAGAGTACTATCGCAGGTTCCATATTCCGGAATCTGAAGACTGCAGGTGTGGGCGGGACCTCGAGACTCGCTTGCACGTGTTGTTTCGTTGCCCACAGGCAACTCGTACGGGGCCCATCAGATATCTGGGGGACCTTGTTAACTTCCTTGATGCCAACCCGGGTGTGTTCGCGATGAGGAACCAGCTCCCTAGAGCCGGTGTGGGATGAGCAACGCTGGCCTGGATTAGGTGCTCAGCAGACCCTCTGGGGTGGCGCGGGACTTGCAGCCGGGCATAGGCCGTGGGTCGTTAAAGGGCCGTAGCGCTAGGGTGCACCAGGTCGGTGGAACTGCCTCATTTCCCCACGAGTGCTTTGCGCAGTGGGTTGGTTCTGCTTGCTGGCTTCGGGTGGCGGGCCTATATAATGTAGTGGAAGGGGTATTCTAGTGCTGTTTACTATGGGCGTGACGCGCATGTATGTAGATAGTACTGGGTCCGGACTGCAATCGGGCACCGGAATATAAATGGTAGACTCAAAAAAAAAAAAAAAAAAAGACAATCAAGACTCAATATTCATTGCCTCTAACCCAGTTCTAGAACACCGAACCAAGCACATTGATATCTAGTATCACTATATCCAATTGTGTGTTGAAGATGGCAAAGTTGAGTTGTATTTCATGGAAGGTGTCTACAATCCTGCAGATATGTTCACGAAACAATGACATATAGGATGGGGTGGCGCGTGCATTCCGCGCATTCCTCCCCTTGCCCTCAGCTAATGCACTCGCCTGTACAACTCGTGAGGCCGGCGCAGTAGGCTTCGATCGGGCACGAGCCACACTAAAGTTAGCCGAGGCCTCTCCACGCCGCACAGCCGAAGCATACGTGGCCGGGCCTGCCCCGGCGTTCTTGGGCCTCGTGGCACAGTTGACACGAGGCGGGGGACCCCGGCGTGCTGAAATCATCGTCATCCCCTGCTGTTGGGGGGGCTGCAGCGCTGCTGCAGGTGCTGGCGTGTCTGCCATCAAGGCATCGCCGTCTCTGCTAATAATGCAGCCCATTCCTATCAAAGACACCAGGTTGTGGAAACAAATGGGCGTCAACAAGACTCTCATTCTTCACTCTGACCTCATTGGCTTTTATGGACTCCCAATCAGTCATACCAGGAAACACCTTTCCGCAACGTTTGTCAGCACCTTGAATCAATTGCAGGAGGCAAAGTATAAGGGCGGGCAGTTCTTGGAACTGAAAGACCTTAAGGGTAAACCCCTCCAGCCCAAGTACACCGGTGGGGGTACCTGGCTCCCGCATATTGGTTGCACCAACTCCCTTACATCAAGGGTGGTAAGGTGTATCACAAACCATGCCCCTGTTGGGGAGTATTGTCGCAGGTTCCACATCCCGGAATCCAAAGACTGCAGGTGTGAGCGTGCCCTTGAGATGCGCCGGCAGGTATTGTTCTGTTGCCCACAAGCAATGAGTACAGGGCCCATCAGATATCTGGGGGACCTTGTAAACTTCCTTGACACCAACCCGGGAGTGATTGCAATGAGGAACCAGCTCCCTAGAGCTGGGGTGAGATGAGCAACATTGGCCTGGATTAGGTGCTCGGCAGACCCTTAGGGGTGGCGCAGGACTTGCAGCCGGGCATAGGCCGCGGGTCGGTAAAGGGCCGTAGCGCTAGGGTGTACCAGATCGGTGGAACTGCCTTGTTTGCCCACAAGCGCAATGTGCAGTGGGTTGGTTCTGCTCGCTGGCTTTGGGCGGTGGGCCTATATAACGTAGTGGATGGGGAACTCTAGCATTGTTTTATTATGGGTGTGACGCACATGTATGTAGATAGTGCTGGGCCTGGACTGCGATCAGGCACCGGGATATAAATGGTAGATACAAAAAAAAAAAAAAGGAGAACCCACCTCCACAACAGAGTGGAATCCTTTCTTTAATGCTGATGAAGATGATGCCAGCACTGTAGGAGGTATGAGATCAGCACATGCAGAGGGACTGGCCTACCTTGAGTATATGGATACCCACCCTGTGTTTTTCACCTTGTGATGGACATCCTCCCTGTTCAGGGAACATCAGTGCCATGTGAAAGGGCATTCTCGGCAGCAAGAAAACACCTTCACCCAGAGTCGCAACCAGCTTGGTCCTGAGCTCATGGAGGACCTCATGATACTCAAGTATTGCTGGTGGACCAACACTCCCTTGGATCTCATGGGACATCTCTGTGAGGACCGACAGCTGGAGGAACTTGAAGCACTGATGCTGGCTGAGGACAGACTTCCGTTGGATTTCGATCTTTTCTCAAGTAAATTGCCTTCACTCCCGCCTATGCCTCAATGTACTTAGCTTTATATATTTCGTATACACTACAATATTTCTTGGAACTTACAGTTTACCTCTATGTATATTATATACACTACGACATTACTTGGAGCTTAGAATTTACTTGTACACTATTGAAATTGAACTCATATTCTGGCAAAAAAGCAACGAAAAAATTTCATTGAAAAATTTCGGTTCAAACCACAGTGAACCAGGTTGGTTTGGTTTGAAACCAGACCAGGGACTTGAAGATGATTTACAAACTGGGCAAAACTGGACCACCCCCAAACCAGCCGTTGACATCCTTCTTTGGTATTTCTCCCGGAGAGTTTGTGTCCTAAAGCGCTAAACGCTAAGACTATAAAAGCAACGGCGGTAGAAGTCGACTAGCAGAGACGACAACTGAGAGGACAGAGGCAGCGAGCAGAGAGCAGGAGCGAGTGAAGAACTGGTCCCAACGACAAGTCAGATACATTGCAGATAGAGAAAGACAGAAGTAACTACTCACCTGGTCCCAACGACAAGAGGTCAAGATGAGGGACCAGGTGTAAACTACCTAGCTTATATACCAGTCAGAGGTCTGAGATATGAGTCGTGAACGAATAGGAAAGACAATAAGAAAACAATAAGGAAACAATAGTAGTCAAGTATAAAACAATAACGAGTCCGGAATGAGTAACTAGGGGATGAGAGAAGACAATAAGAACAATAGAATGAATGGGTCGTGAAGAAGGTGTAGAAGACAATAGTGTGAGAAGGAGATATGTGGGAAGGGAAAAACGGGCGTCTGGTAGGCGTCAAAGAAACAAGTAGGCGCTGAAAGGGGAATAGGCGCTGAGAAAGGAAAAGATAGGGGGAAAAGCGGCACTTCATGACAGTTTGTATTATTCTACACGTTTTGGACCCAAAGTCAACATTTACTATTTGCTTCGAAAGATCCTTGTAGACGTGCTATTCGATGGGATTTGTTTCTGTTGGCCCAGCTCTAGCTGGTGAATATATTATCCTATCTGGTTCTGCCTATGAGTCATGTCCTTGTACCTTCAGAAGTATGGTCTCTCCGCCGACTGAAGTTCGTACTATAGTCCTTTCTCTCTCTGAGATCCTAAGTTATCCTTCTTAGAACCCAGGGATAGCCCCTCTTTCTATCCCAATGGTTTGCTCAAAAGTTATACCTTTTCTCGGTGCAATAGCAGGATAATATCTGCTCTGACTTATCTAGTCAAATTCCTGGTGGTCCTTGTGGATCCCAGGTACCAGAGTTGTAGTTCCGATGCTTGGGTCGCAAGCCCCTTCTACTTGCCTCAAGAGTCCCCTCAGTTCTATCCTTCTGAACTAGCTGTGGCAACTTCTGAATGGTTGTTCTAGGTTCTAGTTTCCTTCTAGTATATGTGATTTGCCTTCCGATGTGAAGTAATAGCTTCAGGGACTGTTGATCACATCTCAGTCACTTGGATACCGGGCCTTGAACAGCTTATACTGTGGCACCACTTCTAACCTCTGAAGTAAATTTTATTCTTCCGATCTTCCGGTTCAGAGGTACAGTCGCCCAAAAAACTGGCCAAATGTTGGAGTCCCCCCCAAATGATTGGCCTGTATCTCCACATTAGAGCATGATTACATAATGCTCTGGGTACACAAAATGGACCTTGGAAGCACACCTTTCTGATGCAGTTTACCCTGTGGGAATATCTGCTCTCAGTGTGGAGATATCATCTATACAAGTGAAATTTGCATTTGGCCAGTTTTTTGACCGGGGGGTCAAAATTAAGTGATTTGACGTTCTAGTACTTTGTATGGCCTCCCTTGGCCTTAATAACTGCAGCACACTGTCTGGGCATACTCTCTATGAGCTTCTGGCAGACTTCCACCTCAATCTTCCCCCACTCCTCTCACTGGGTGCAGTCAACAGTAATGTAAATGTATTATGTTAAACTTTATGCTGACATTATTTGTTTGAAATTCAAGAAAATTCAAATGAATTATGTTAAAAAGATTGGAGTTTTATACTGAGAGAAAGTTAAAATAATTCTCAAGACAATGTAAGTATATGTCATCTGTATTATGCTAAAAAGATGAAGAATATACACTGTACAATATGCTAAAGCAGCAAGGGTTTTGGCTTAGAATAAATTGACTATAGTTCAGAGGTAATTTATGTTGGAATTATGTTGATTGGATATTCTCTGTAATGTTAGAGTAGTGCATAGTATAATACAAACAAATTATGCTGAAGTATGTGTACTTGAGAATTGAAATATGAGTTAGAATAATGTATGGGAATTATTTTAAATGAGAAAATGTCAAGATGTCATGAGCAAGATGAAGTTGTAAGGGATATGAATGACTGAAGGTCAAATGGGAAAA
>JANHQD010000865.1:0-17283 GCA_024721195.1 Marasmius sp. AFHP31
CCTCTCGACCGTGAAAGGGAGGCCTTGTTAGGCTTGCTCCTTCAGCACTTCTTCTTAAGCCGACACATCTCCTTCTATTGGGGTTTCGTCGCCTGTTTCGACTTCAGACAGGCCCCCATCTACTTCTATGAAGACAACCTGTCCGTATACATCCCTCTCGAATCTCAGAACGTTATCGACATGGTTGCAGAGGCAATCGCTCGCGTAGGGTTCCTAGGTTCCCGTACGGCCTTTACCCCTGGAGCCACCCACGCCTGGATCGATTCTGTTGTCCACTGCATGGTCGATCCTCTTCCCTCGAAGTTGGAATTCAAACAGTTGACCTTCTTCCAGTACGACCCTCTCATGGCCCACTGGGTTACTCGTCCTTCCTGCCACCACAATCCCGTCCTCCACGAAGAGTTCTATCTCGACGAGTTAAACCGACCCGATTCTCCCTCCGTTTGGGATTACCAACGCGATGATTCCGAGCTGGACGAGTACTTCGGATGGGACGAAGTTGCGGTTCACAACATGTGGGAGTAGGAGTATCTTTCCTCTATAGTCATTCCAGACTCGTACATCTATCTCTCGTTCTTTTACTACTTTCGTAGCTATTCTATTAGTCTTCCTTTTCAAGTTCCGAAGTTGATCATACTCTTCGACTTAGACGAAATAGATTCAACCCTGCTCGTATTTCAGTCCCTTATTATCGAATCTGAAGCTCTCTAGTCTTTGCCTTCTTATAGTCATGCCTCGTCAGAAGTTCATAAGTTCATACAGTCCATCTGCTCTTCAGATGAGGCTCTTGCCTGATTCACATCGTGCGGCGTTCCTTCCTTTTATTCGTTGGTCGCTCATTGTCATTGTCCAATCCTTCCCTTGGTCTGGTCACAGAGACTAGTCGATGTTCTGAAGTTTGTAGAACAGAGCGACCCCTACAGGTTTCGGGTGCAGTAGGATGACTTAGTATCGTCTTATCCTTCCGCGCTAGTCCTGAACCTTTTACTAGCCGTTCGGGCTCACGCTAATACTAAATATACTTCAGATAATATTCCTTCTGAAGTTCCAAAAATCGCTTAAAATTAAGCTAAAATTGTGAGCGCTAGTAGCAGGCGCTACAACGGCGACCACGGAGTCTTTCAATATGGACATCGAGAATCTGCAGGATGGTGACGATTTCTACCTTAATGTTCAGTCTTCTCCGTCCAACAATGGACGCAAGAACTCGAAGAGGCGGAAGTAGGCTCCAAGACGTCGCATACTATATGACTATTAGCTTCAGTTGATACCCTTTTTTCTCCTCTTTGTCTTTTATTTTTTGTCTTGGTATCGTGTTATTGTTGCTCGTCGATTAATAGCGTGTCCGTATTATAAGTCTCTACCCTATCTCAACTCTACCCTAATTATAAAAAAAGTTTCAGGCCCGCATGCATAGGAGAGGCAAATCAGACTCGCTGGATATTCTCTGCTGGGTACATAATCCAGCCAGGAGAGTCGTTCACTTCCGTGACGCACCACTTAGTGCTTTCTTCCAATCTGATGATTGAACAACTCGGACGGTCGAGATCTATGCCCCAAGCCTCTATGAGAGAAAAAAATTCCGGCTCTTTCATCCCATGCTTGTTGCCGTTCACGGCAAAAACTTCAAATGAGATCGGGAATTTCATGCTTCGGAATTGCCTTTCTCTGTAGTCATTGAATACCTGTAAGTTCTCTGGTGTTAGAGCCAACGTTGCGACGTCCAGGCAAGACGACTTACGTCGATCGAAATTTCTTGTGTAGTCCAGAGGAAAAGACGGTCGAGACTAGGGAATAACGACCCTGATGTCGCATTATCCTCAGTGGAGACGTGAAAGTCCTCGACCGAAAGGGCCGTCAAGGGGGAATAGGGGCAATGCGGGAACGTGGAAGACAAAGCCGATATTGTGATCGTATTGGAAGGAGTAGTGGAATACACGACGAGGTCTCGGATCGCCCAGTACCCCAAATCGAGTTCCACCAGTTGACGCAGGTTGATGAGTGGGCCTTGGTAGCGCAAGATTGGTGTCCTGCCTCGCACGGACACAACGATGTGGTTTCGGAAGGACTGTGTGGTATTCAAATTCGGTGCGAACGTCAATGGCCCGCGCCTCAAGAGGGACGTTCCTTCGGGCGTGCGAAGATATTCTTGCCATGGGTGCAGAGGTGACAGTGGCATGAGTGTAATTGACGATAATTGGGTGAGGACAACACTAGCCACGTTCAAGAAACAGTGTAAGTCGGCGTATGTGACCCAATCGACGACGAGGTTCTCGACTTCGTTCATCTGGAGGACTTTGCCAATGACGCACAGAAAGCCGAACCCGCCCATTAATTCCAGACGGCCCTCGATGTCGACTGTAGAGAGCGTTGGGGCACGGACGGCAGAAGGTGCCGTTTGTTCTTGATCGCCTTCATCTCGCTCTATGTCTTCGAAAACACAATCAGCGACGTTACTATCAATTGGTGAGTCTTTGATCTCATGATGCGGTTATTTCCACGCACCGTATGCGTATCATCCGAATCGTTGGCCAGTGACGAAGTATGGGAAGAAGAAGGTTGTACGGGAAATCGATCTGGCTTATAATAAATCTTCTGGTGTTGGTGAAGCAACGCAGTAGTTGGTATAGAGCGTGATAGTCGAGTGTTGGGTAATCGTCCTCGTCGTACACGATTTCCTGCGTTTCGCCGAGTGTGATTGCCTCCACCATATGGCATTCGCCTTTTCCACCGCAAAGGGTTTCTGTGCTCCGTCGGTCAAAAAAAAGGGCGATAGCGTTGGCTTGTCGTCGCGATGCAATGGTTATGTGCCTGTACACCCATGGTATTGCTATTTTGTGACTTGCACGTGAGACTTGCAACAACATTGCCGCCGATTTCTGGTCGATTTCCCTCAGGATCCTGGGCCATATATCGTTTGATGCATGAGGAAACAAAAACCGAATATTTTGCGTGTAACGGATGTCGTGAACGCCGTTCATGGTCGAGTGAGCAGCCGGGGTAGGGATCGTGTTTCACCTAGAACGACCGAGCTTCTCCCATACGTCCTGGAGTGCGTCATGGATATTATCTGCACGTCATCCTCGATTGTTCAACTGCCGTTATGGGCCGACGCTGTTTGGGTCCATATAGGAGTAAGTTTGACGTTTAGTCTGGCGGCGAGGAGGGACTTACTTTCTCTCAGGAGGCAGGAAACTCTATAAAGGGTGGAACTTAACGGAGTCTCGAGAACATGATGAGCCCGTCTGGAGTGGGGAGTGAATCGACTCTTCCCCCGATTCAAGGTAATTGCTTCACCTCCCATCTTTACGAACACTCTGCTGACAATCGTGCTTTGATTGAAGCGCCCCCCTCCCGGAAGGACTCTTCTTCCCAATTCAAAAGGTCGAGACCTGTCTCCCCGCACTCCTACCATACAGACGGATCTCCCGCTGGTCATGTATCAGGTAGTCGCCCTACAAAGAAAAAGAGGTTTAACGCTGAACCGCGCGATTACTCCGAGCCGCAAAAAGATCCGGTCACCAACGACAAAGCCAAAGACGGCCCCGGCGCTGCTGTGGTCAAAGGTACTCGTTTTGTGTGGGTGCTTCATAAAATGGTCGCTGAAAAGGTTATTTTTTCGTTATAGCTACACCCGTTTGAAAGGTTTATTCCTCCAATTTCATGCAATGGAAACCCGTGTATCCTGATTCCTACTACATTGACGGTGTGCTGTCGAGGCGCTCTACAGGGGGTCGTGCTCCCGAGAAACCCAAGTCCGTTCGTGAAGAAAGTTCAATGCCGGTCGTGGATGCGTCTGATGAGTCTGAATTTGACCTAATTCCCCGTGGTTGACCGACGGCGGGCGAAACTGCATTGGCTTGAGAGTCGGTTCTTTCCGTACTACAGACCAGGGACTCGCATCATGGTGTATCTCGATTGCTGTTATTTCCTTTTCGTGCCTTCTTCCTTTTCGTTCATATGGTCGTTTGGAGCTTCAATGTGTTTGTTTAATATACATACTAGTAACAATCTACTTAATGAACATCAGAACTTACCACACCCTCATTGTGCAGCGACGATAATGGTGGTTGAAGTCAAGGTCCAAAGGGAATTCTCACGGTCGACCCGCATCTGATAATCGATGATGTGATAGGACCCAGACGTAAAAGGAAGGACGGCGCTTGTTCATGTGACGCCCGCTTTCCTTTCTCGTCCTCAGCCTTTTCTACACGCTGACCTTAAACCCGGCGTCAACCGTGTGAACTCTCTTTGGGCTTTGACTACAACCACCACTATCAACGCAGTCGGTTGGTCCAATCGTAAGTTTTCAACCTTTAGGAAGCAAAATGTCAGTAGAAAGAGTACAATATGCTTTAAGCAAAGGATTATGAGATCCGTGGAGAAATAGAAATAATAGTGCAAACGCTGATACTCTGGGCCCTTAGAACACGCGTCCAAGTTGCTTCAAAGGATACCGTTGAATCTATTTTACGACTTTTTTCGAATGGTATGCCAGTTTATCATATCTGAAACACGTAGCACGTAATAACAGATGACTTACAGTCTAGGTTCCTCGATATCGAGGCAGAACTAAGCAGCGAAAATGACTACGATGACGAGGAAGACGAGCAATCCATTAGCCAAGATGACAATGGTAAAACCACAGCATATTCCTGAGTACTTTACGCACTAATCGTGAATGCAGATTTCATAGACGATTCAGTTCAAAGTGAAGGTTATCCCGATCCACCACCTCGTTTTTCGCCAACAAATGAACCCAACCTCAGCTGTTGGATGCCTGTGTTCACTACTGACCGCCACTCGGAAGATCAACTCGCGAAAGATGACCTAAAGACCTTACCCGATCCAAGGGAGGGGGGTACACAGGACCAACTCTTACACATCCTACATCGCACTGCTCCAGATCTTTTACCTCGTCACCAACTTCAGCCTGCTATTCCCACCGGCATCAATGAACAATACGCTCACTTCTTGAGGCCCAATCAGGTCTTGCCCTCCAGCCCTTCAGGATCTTACTCGTTTAGTATGACAGTTACGTCCGGTGATACGTTGAAAAAGCGTAAATTCGGTCCAAGCGCTCATCACGCCGGATCGTCTTCGCCTTTGAACCCGCTCGCTGATGCCAAAAGGTCGTCCCGTCTGGAAGTCTGCACCTCGAAGAGGAAAAAAACACTGGCAGAAGTCTCGGCGAGTGCAGCACCGTTCGGATCTTTCTTTGTGAAAAAACTACCCGCCGGGGTAAAGAAGGATTGGGCAAAATGGGCAGCTGGGCACCCTGTTGCTCCCGACACGACCGTTCCCAGGCGAGAGTTAGCTCCAGGAGAATGGGTGAAAGTGCGCAGTGGGCCTTACAGGGACGATGTCGGTATAGTGTGGAGGCCCGATAAGACCGAATCAGGTGTCAATGGATACTTCATTCTTGTCATCCCTCGACTCGGTCAGTCTAAAAACCACAACTAAACAGCCGACGAGTTGGAGCGTCCACCGCCTCGTCTTTTTGAACCCAAGGACTTTGGCGAAGCGGTAGAACAAGAATCTGAACACACCTTTCGCTTCCAGCGAAAAACCTTCACCTACGGGCTCTTGATTAAATTTTTTCGGGACCTTTCTCTCTCATCGACCCGAGTGCTTCCTCCTGATTTGGGCTCGTTGTTCTTGCTTTCAAAGCACCCTTTCCTCGAAAGTTTTCCCCTCCCCTTACCCCAGTTCTTCGTTTTTCTCGTGGGAGACTCCGTGAATCTCCCTCGGGATGGTCGAACTGGCGTGATAGAGGAAGTAGACGGTAAAGCTTGTGTGGTGAACTTTGGCAACGACGAAAGACATGTCCACGCGGTGGATGACTTGCAGAAGGTTGTGGTACCGGGTGATTCGATACAGGTTATTGCCGGCGTGCACTCGGGGAAAGAGGGACTCGTAGTGGAGAGACAGGCTTCTATCCTTCGCGTCTTTACCAGAAACGACACCCACTCCAGAACTGTAAGCGTCATGTTGCCACTCCTTACATGAAACTCAACTTTTTCTGCGCAGACGCTATTCATTCATGTCAATTCGGTCAGAATTTGCCGCCTCAGTTTTGACTCGCATGATGATACGCCGTGGTTGGGCATCGACGTGGTAATCCTCCGTGGGAGGTATTGTGATATGCGAGCAACTGTGAAAGGGGTGAGGTTGACGCCGCTTCGGGACCGAATCAAATTGTCGTTATACATTGCTGAGCTCGCGTGCTCGGTGGAGGTAGGCATTGAGGAAGTCGCGGAAGCTGTGTAGGTTCCCATGGCGGTTACAATCTACAATGCAACTAATGCAATTCCTGTATAGGTCGAAAAAAGGACTTCTCGAATACCGGCCTCTCAAGGAATCTCAAAGGTCCAGGTTCGCCGTCGACAAACTCATGGTCAAAATGCGCACTGGGCGTGTACCATGGATTGGGTTGCGTGTTAGCATCTGTGGCGGGGTCCATAGAGGGAAAACCGGTGTTGTGAAAGACGTCGACCGTTCATCTCAACAGTCTTCAGACAGCGGAATCCATGTTGCAGTGGAATTAGAAGTCGTTTCCGGCAGCATGTACAATCGAACGGAGAAGATTGAGTACGACCTGGTTCGCGAAATTGACAGTGGCTTGGAGCTCGCGAAAGCCTTGCCTCTATCGCGCGCTCAGGAATTCTACAGGCCTCGGAAACACAAGGTTGGGGGTACAACTGTTTCTCAGCGTAGAGGAGTGATAATGGCTCAGAACACCGTCGCTTCATCGACCAGTACTACTCCTCTACATGCTTCAGAGTACGAAAGTCTAGACTGGGACAACATCAGTGATCCCTGGAATCCACACTCTCTTTCCCCCGCTTGGTCTTCTCCCGGTGTCTTTCCCCCCCCTTCTTCTCCTGCCTCTCCTCACCACCCTTCAATTTCAAATGCTGTTGATACAGCTCCGCCGTCGCCCCCAAAGCCTCGCATGCCTCCTCAGCCCCTTGTGCATTGGCTGCTTCACCCTAAATTGCGTGGAATTCCGATTCGGGTCACGATTGCACGGGGTAAATGGAAGAAAAAAACGGTCTTCGTGACTCCCACTTGCGGAGAGCATGGAACGATCGTCGTGATGCGTCACAAAGTTAGTGTGTATCCGATTGACGTGATGTGCATTGACAAGCACTGTGATCGGCCGAAGCCCAATTGCGAGCAATCTCTCATGATCGTCACTGCTGGAAATGATCAGCACGTTGGGAAGCTCGTTCGCCGCATCTTCTACTTCTACAATGAGGTGAAGTCGGACGATGCACGGTGGTTTCTTGTTGGCGTGGTTGATCGCACTGGGCGAACAGACAACCTGACAGGCGAGTTGCTGGAGCTGCCGCCCGCTGACCTGGAGATTGTCGAGGAGAGCAAGGAGGATCGAGAGGCAGGCAATGCTTTGTTTGAGGGCGTCCGGTATGCAGCGAAGGTTGGGAAGCCAGAAGTGAGACGACCAGGGGAAGGTGACCTGGGCAACATTCGTAATGCTTGCAATGCGACAATGGTATTTTGACCCAAATGGCTGTATCGATAGTGCATCATGTATTCCCCCTGATCTAGTTGCATGTACTTAGGACTTGTGCACAGGCTAAAATTGTCTAGCGATTGATCACGACATCCTTGACAGCATTTCTCGGTGACTAAGAGGGGCAAACGTCTCCGTCGAGCATGCCAATATGCAGCTTAAATACTGCCTTCTTGTGTTACGTTGCAAAGACCAGCAGCTGTAATGTCACTTCCTGAACCTCTACTCACCGAGAGCACCAGACGGTTCGTGTTGTTTCCCATCCAATACGACGAGGTGCGTCACACTCTACTGCCGACTACGTCTTCTGATGGTTCTTTAGATATGGGCGATGTATAAGAAGGCCGAAGCTTCATTCTGGACGGCAGAGGAAATTGACCTTTCGAACGATCTGAAGGATTGGAAGCATTCCCTCAACGACCAGGAACGGTTCTTCATATCGCGTGTTCTGGCGTTCTTCGCGAGCTCAGATGGCATCGTGAACGAAAACATCGTTCAGTGCTTCTCTACCGAGGTCCAGGTGGCGGAAGCTCGCTGCTTCTACGGGTTTCAAGTCATGATAGAGAATATCCATTCAGAGGTCTATTCGCTGCTCATCGAGACCTACATAGCGGACAAGATAGAGCGCGATACTTTGTTTGGTGCAGTGACTTCCCTACCGTTTGTGAAGAAGAAGGCAGATTGGGCTTTAAAGTGGATCAACAGTTCACTGTCGTTTGGAGAGAGGCTCGTTGCGTTCGCCGCAGTAGAAGGGATCTTCTTCTCCGGAGCGTTTGCCGCCATATTTTGGTTGAAGAAAAGGGGGTTGATGCCCGGATTGACGTACTCGAACGAACTAATCAGCCGTGATGAAGGCCTACACACAGAGTTCGCCGTACTTCTTTTTTCACATCTGCATCACCGCCCTGGGGCAGACAGAGTGTTGTAAATCATTGTGGAAGCGGTGTCGTTGGAAAAGGAATTCTTAACAGGTACGCAAGTTTCTCGTGTGCTCACGAGGAATGCGCGCTAATTGGTTTCTTAACAGATGCAATCCCCGTGGAAATGATTGGCATGAATGCCAAACTGATGTGCCAGTACATCGAATTCGTAGCCGACAGGCTACTGGTGTCTTTGGGAGGCGTCAAGTGCTTTGGGTCCTTGAACCCGTTCGAATTCATGGAGCTGATTTCAATCGAGGGAAAGACTAATTTCTTCGAGCGGAGGGTCGCTGAATACTCAAGGGCTCACTTCAATCAGGGACGACTCGGTCAGGAGGGAGCCCGGTTCTTGTGAGTACTGTCACGAAAGTCTGTTCTCCTCTGGTGACAAACGTGTTATAGGAGTACTGAAGACGACTTTTGAAGTCGCCGGATCGACGAATATCCGTGTTTTACCCAAGTTCCGGATCTTCGACGTAGCTAAACTGCTGCTTCCACAGCTTTCGATACAAGACATTTTCGAAGATCGAAACCCGTTGCGTTTTGAATGTAGATTGGATAATTAAACGATCGATGTTCCTTTGGTGTCCTTCGAGCCCTTATATAGAAGGCGATGGAATGTGTGGTGATTCATATCATTCGCTTCGGCTTAGCCATGCCCCCGTCTCCCAACTATGCTTCGGTGTTCTCAAACTTGTGTCAATCAGGGTCCACTAGTGTCATTCGGCTTGCGGTCCCGTTTGATATAATGTTATCCCAACGGAAGTCTGACTTGTTGGGTCCTGTGGAATCGGAGAGTTGTGAATTTCTGGGGTCAAACGGAAGGATTTTGCAGCCGGACTTCTTCGGTGAGGTACACGAAATCTCAGTGACTACAGCAGGGACGCCGGTACGTCAAGTATCTGGAGAAAAATAGTCACTCTCTTGCTGACTCTTCGGCAACAGCATTCGTTTGGACGCACTTGTGCGACTGTTACGATCAAGAGCCCTGGGGAGATCCAGACGGAGGAAAGTTTGCCACGCGTTAAGGACTTCGCCATACAGCAAATTGCCACCTTACATCAAATGAGTCAAACCTTCAGGGTTGAGGTGAGCTGCGGAACGTTAACTTAGATGGGTTTCACATCTAATGATCGCTCCTAGAGTTCGGGAGTGTTCCCTTTCGCCGACGGTGATCGCCTCACGTTCAACGTCACGAGCTCGACAATTGTGCGTAAAAGTGTTCCGTGATAAGAAACAGCGAGGCACGAGCACATCTTATCTGAGGATAAGATAACCCTGTGAGATGAGCGCGTGCGAGTTTAGCGCTACTGGCGTCTAAACGTCGCGCTAGTTCATATCTCTTCTGCGCTCATCTCACTACTCGCTTCTCCTCCAATAGTCGAATTTTATCGCGTCTTTTCGTGCCAAAAGTATGTCAGAAAGCCCTGGTAGACCTGGAGCAGGTGCAGGACAAGGATCAGGCAACACAGATCCGATACTTCAAGTCCGGGCAAACTCATTGGGATGGAGAGGTAGAACCAGACGCACGCACAACAACCAATGGCAGGTGGACAACATGAAGAAAAGAGGTCTCCTCGCGCTCATCAAGGAGAACTTTGATATACGTACCAGAAACGAGAGGCGCAGAGAGAGAGATGGCGACTACGTGAGAGATCCAAGGAACAACAGACCGGGGTCACCCCAGGAGTCCGAGTTCACGATCGAGAGCAGGCAATGGGAGATGGTGAAGAAGTCAAAGACCTTGTGGAACAAGGTCAAAGACTGGCTCTCGCCGGAGAGGTTGGCAGAGATGGAAGAAGCGCATACAGCTGGGTCGAACGATTCCGAACCCTCGAACGACAAAGATAAACCCAAGAAATCATCTGTATCGACCAAAGCCTCGAAATTCGTAGCGAAAAAGAAGCGGTATGGCATCAAAGAACGCCCCGAATTCCCAGATACCCTACTACAGTACGCAAACCATAACGAAAAACAAGCTCCTCCCCTTCCCATTTTCCTAAACGAAAACCTCCGCAAACTGAACCGAGAGACAGCTCCGTCACTCAAGAAAGTTCCGACTACCGAGGGTAGTAAGGACTGGATGCTCGACTTGGACGCATTTTGTACGAAGAACAACATCCCGTACAAAGATAAACCTAAGGAGAAGAGGGAAGTGCTGCAGATCACTTACAACGAATGGCAGGAAGCGATGGAGAACTGGGTGGAATTCGAGGAGAAGAGAGATCCGGACGGTGAAGAGGGCGAGTACACGTCGTTTGCAGTCCAACATTTCGGTTACTTCGACGCGCAGAAAGACAAAGTGGAGCTATACGAATACTGGAAGGAGATGGAGTGGGAGTTGAGGACCGAAAGATTCGAGAAATGCGTGGAGTTTAACGCCAACGAATACGAAGCCGGTATGGGCTTATTCGTATGGAGTACAGGCTGGAGAAGAAGAGACGGGAGGAGGATGAGAAGAGGAGACAAGAAGAGGAAGAGAGGGAGGCCAAACGTAGGAGACTCACCGACTCCGCTAGGGCTAGCTCTTCAACCTCGGGGCGGTTTCGAGCAGGCAACCGGGATGAGAAGAAATCCTCGGCCCCCCCGTGTTGCCTTGCATGCGGAGCTAGAGGTCATCGAGCAAACCAACATGGTGCAAAGGACGGCCCGACGCTTTGGGCAAAAATCGAGGACGGTGTTCTCACCCATCCGAAGTCAGGAAGAGCACTTTGCGTCAGGTTTAACATCTCCGGCTCCAAACGGGCAGACCGAGGATGTGATAGATGTTCGCTCGAACACGTATGCACATTCTGTGGAGAACGATCCCACCATGCGTTCGAATGGAAGTGTCACCCAAAGCCCGCCGAGCGGGATTAGCTCCTGGCTCGATATGGCCCGCCCTTCGAAACTGGAATACATAGACATTTCATCCTCCATCCTAGAACGACCTCGTCCCCAGAATTCAAAGTCCGAACACATCGAGCTATACGAACGGATTGTCACACCTTACAGTGCAGAAAACTTCAAAAAAGATATCGAGACTCACCAGCTTTCAAACGACTATTCTTTTCTTGTCCATAACCTTCGATATGGCTTCCCGCTGGGACGGATGCAGCCGATCCCTCATACCATCGTTATTCCCAACCATCAAACGTGCAGAGAGTACCCCGAGGAGATAGACAAATACGTCGCAGGGGAGTTGAACGACGGTCGCATCAGTGGTCCGTTCACAAAGGAGGAGGCCGAAGAGATACTGAGGGGACCGTTCGTGTGTTCGCCTTTGATAGTCGCAGTCCAGGACCAGGGCCCGGGATTGGACCCAAAATTTAGGATATGCCGACACCTATCGAAGGGTACTCGGGACTACCCCGCGGTGAACGATTTCATCGGGAAAGAGGATTTCCCGACGAGGTTCGATACAGCAACAAGATATGCTACGGTGGTGAGTTTCATTTCTCCAGCACGTTCATAATCTACAGACACGGTCTCGTTCGTCCCTCTGTCCGCTCGACGAGGTTTCATTCAAAGTCGGTCGGTGGTCAGTCAGACACCGATCGCCATCACAGGGATGTCCGCTTGACTCCGGTGATGTGATGCTAGTTACTCGGGGGTCCGCTAGACACCGAACGTCGCTGGATGGTCTGCTTGACTCCATGCGATGAGCCGTTTGGCTTACGGCCAAGATGACCGCTTGTCACTCCGCCCTTTGTTTATGGCGTACTGTTTTGTCAGGACGTTAATCATTGTTATTCCAGGTGGCCGGTGCTCCTGAGGGCTACCAAACGTGCTCGGTGGACATTGAGAAGTTCCACAGAACGTGTCCGGTCCTATGCCACCACAAGCCTTACTTGGTGATTCAGGGACGCGAAGGGGAATTTTACATCGAACATTGTTTCCCTTTCGGTGCTGCGTCAGCCAGCAGCAACTCAGGAATGATAGCTAACGCACTAGTGGACATCTGGACCGCTTCACGGGTCGAACCGATATCGAAATACGAAGACGACCTTAGTATGGGCCGCGCACCCACGCACAGGAAATATGAGGATGGGATGTTCTACCCTATAGAACAGAAACTCGACACATTCGACACGCAGCAAGTCATGAACACCGCATCCCTTTCCTTTACCTCCAACACGACTCATTCACCCTCGTCTCTCGTTCCTACCCGCAAATCACATATCATCATACATTCAACGAATTCACAATTACTCCCTATCCCTTTCGACATCAACAATCCCGACGAGACGATCTTCAAATACCCGTATGACAAGACGGAGATGATGGAGAAGATTCGTCATCTCAACACCCCTTGGCATAAGACGAAGGGTGACTCTTGCTTCAAGTGGGTCACCACGTTCATAGGTTTCCTATGGGACCTGCCGAAGAAGTGGGTATCCTTGCCCGAGCACAAGCGCCTCAAATACAGGGACCGGGTACGCCAATTTATTGACGTACATGAGGGTCACCCATGTCAGCTCGAGCTTGTCGAGAAAGTCCATGGCACGCTTTGCCATTGTGCCTTCGTGTACAGAGAAGGCCGAACGCGATTACCGTCAATGTCAAATTTCGGGGCGACGTTCTATGACAATAGGTTCATCGCAAAACGAGTTCCCCAAACGGTTATCAATGATCTTAGGTGGTGGCTTGCAGCCTTATCGGACCCGTCATACTACCGCCAGCTATACCCATTAGCTCCACTCCTCGAACGAAACATATACGTCGATGCATCGACGTCGTGGGGGATAGGAATTGTCATAGATGGCAAGTGGGACGCATTCGAACTGAAACGAGACTGGAAGGTGCCAGGCAGGGACATATGCTGGCTGGAGACCCTCGCAGTAGAGCTGGTCATTTACCATCTCGAAGCAGAGGGATTGCACGATTGTCGCATCTTAGTGCATTCCGACAACCAAGGCACCATCGGGGCTATGGGGAAGTCCAGATCCCCCAACGTCTGGATAAACTCTAGTCTCCGGCGCTTATATGCCGTCCTCTATTCTCTGAACATCGACATCGTTTTGAATTATATCGAGTCCGCAAAGAACCCTGCAGACCCTATCTCGCGCGGAGAATCTGGGTCACAGGAGAATCATCTTCGTAGGATCTTCTCGATACCATACGAGCTTCAATCAGTGCTCTATGAATAGAGATCGTTGGAGGCGATTGGTAGCGCTGAGAGCGGGCCAGAGTATGGGATTACCGCGCGATCCTGTAGACTCGAACACTGATATCGAATCGTTGATTCCTTATTCAAAGTGGGTGCTCCGTCAGGCTGAAACCACTCAAACTGAACGTCGTAACAGGAAAATTTCTCGTATGACTGCAATAATAGACAAGGGTGTCCCTGACAATCCCATGCATCCTTCGTACGTTCCAGCGCGTAAAGGACAAAAGTATTTGTTCTAACGATTGACCGTAGAGATACCTCGAAACACAGAGTCGGTACAATCGAACGACGCCGACGTCTAGAAAGAATATACGATCAGAAAGATACACAGAACGAATCCGATGGCCAGAAACACAAAAAATCACTTAGACTATCAACTCGTAGACCAAAGGCTCATAACGAATATATGGAACACCCGAATCGCCCACTTGTAATAGCGCGGGACCGGGTTTTCAACTGGGAAACCGAGTTTTCGAAGCGGAGAAGAGAGGAGGAGACAGAGAAGTGGTCGTCTGAGGTGGTGGAACTCGCCAAGTCAACAATAGAACGTTCGCTTCACAAGAACACGCTCACCGGATATGGCGCGGGTTTGCTGCGGTTCACCCAATACTGCGACAAACTGGGTGTTCCCGAAGAACATCGCATGCCAGCGTACAAGGTGATTCTCACCGCATTCATTGGAGCACACGTAGGATCGGTTGGGGGAAAGGCCGTTGCAAACTGGCTATCAGGTCTGAAGTTGTGGCATGAGTACAGTGGGGCAGAGTGGTTTGGGAACGACGCATGGGTCCGCATGGCTAGGATGACGGCGAATAAGGAAGGGACGTCTTTCAAGAAGAAACCCAGAGACCCAGTTTCCATGACGCACCTCCGAACACTCAAGGATGGTTTGGATCTATCGAAGCCAAGGGATGTCGCCATGTGGGCAATCGCTACCACTACATTCTTTGGGTGTAGGCGTCTCGGAGAAACTACTATCCCATCAAAAGCGAAGTTCGATAAGAAATACCACGTTTCGAACTCCACCTCCTACAGTTTTCACGCCTTATCCGATGGCAATACTTCGTGTTCGATCCGCATCCCTTGGACTAAGACAACTAGGGAGCAGGGTGCAATCATTGTCCTTACAGGACGCCCGCACGATCAAGACGACATATGCCCAATCAAGGCATTGAAGGCCCACCTTCTGGTCAACGCTACAAAGGTTCCCGACGATTTCCCTCTATTCTCTTACGCTGTTAATGGTAAACCGTATATGATTCCCAAAAAAGACTTTCTTTCTCGTTGTCACTCAATTTGGACTGCAGCTTCATTACTTCATGTTCTTGGTCACAGCTTTAGAATTGGTGGCGCCGTTCTTTTACTTTTGGCAGGGGTACCACCTGAGGTGGTAGCGGCGACAGGTGGCTGGACGTCGCTTGCATTCTTACTTTATTGGCGCAGAGTTTCCGAGATCCTACCGGCTTCCACTTCCAAAGCTTATTCTTCACGCATGGTTTCAGATATTTCTTCTACGATGAATTCTTTCCGCTCGCAGCAGGGTATTTCACAGACTCTGATAGATAACGCATACCAAGGCCAGAATTGTAACCTAGATACTGAATGATTGTAATTCCCTCCCACCCGCTTCCGGGGGGAGTCCAGATATCGCCTCGATTGGTTCGTCTCGCCAACATCTGCACATGGAGCGGTTGCTCGGGTGGGTATGACAGACATTGTCGAGCCCAACCAGTGATCCTAATCTGGGTGGGTTGGCCAGGCCTCCGGCACCCACTGTAAACAAGATCTCACATTGTCGTCTCATCCAAGAATCAAGACTTGCGGAACCAGGTTGAACTGGTTATCTTCTCACCTCACTCATCGTGAGGAGCGTTATCTTATTCCGTGATAAGAAACAGCGAGGCACGAGCACATCTTATCTGAGGATAAGATAACCCTGTGAGATGAGCGCGTGCGAGTTTAGCGCTACTGGCGTCTAAACGTCGCGCTAGTTCATTTCTCTTCTGCGCTCATCTCACTACTCGCTTCTCCTCCAATAGTCGAATTTTATCGCGACCCACCCTCCACTCCCTTCAGTGCTGGGATCAAAGTACCAACAGATCAGTACAACTCAGTGATCCCGAGCGCTCAGACCTGGACCGGTCAGTTTGCACGGTTTAGCCCTCCCGCCATCCCGTGCCCGCCCGGCCAGGCCTCCGGCACCCACTGTAAACAAGATCTCACATTGTCGTCTCATCCAAGAATCAAGACTTGCGGAACCAGGTTGAACTGGTTATCTTCTCACCTCACTCATCGTGAGGAGCGTTATCTTATCAATGCAATATCAAGCCGTTGAACTGATGTGTTTCACAGGTTCTAAACGAGGATCTGCAAAGGATATCGGTCCATGAAATCACCAGGGGGTCCCGTATCTTGATCGGTGGCAGGTTGCACAGAATTCGTTACATTTGGGGCGATATGGATAAGACCGTTGGTGACCCCTACCGTGATTCGCGCCTTGGATTCTGACCCTTCGTTTAGACGTTTTTGATCGAAGCCAGAAGGTTAACGGTCTTGAGCAATGGGCCCGCCGATCCGGATGTGATAGACCTGACGTTCGGATTTGCGGAGGATTGACGTTTGCGATCGAGGTTTAGACGGACGACAAGGGCTCCTGTTTTACGCTCACTCCGTACTTAAAGATATTATCAACGTCAATCGAATTTACATTATACGCCACGGTTCCCATATGAATGGCTACCGGCGCTGGTACAGCGAGCTGAAGTTCTTCTACCAAGAGGGGGCATCGCATCTCTTTCCCGAAGCATGGTCCGTAGATTCTTTTACCGATATCTTCTTATAGTCACTCAAGATCATTTCCAGGGACGAATACCTCGAACCCATACCTGAAGCCGAGAGGCACGACCTGATTCTAGCGTATCACGCACAGCTTAACTCTGTGGATGACCAGACTAGGATTAAAGCTGCGAAAGCCTGGACCAAGTGGGAGTGAGTCCCGTGTTCGTTCTAACTTGTTTCTTTGATACTAAAGCTTTTGACGCAACATACAGGATGGCGACCTCCAAACTCTACGTGGACCCAGAGCAGGTCAAGCAAGCCGAGAAGGACGAGTTTTCAAAGTAAGCCAATCGAAGATTTTACGCCATTCTTTGAATCGAGTCTGAACCTCAATACCCTTAGTGCATTTGCTAGGATCGAGAATCATTATTTTGTCAATGATGTAAGCATAGCAATCGTTCAAAGCGGATCTACGTCTGAAGTCTTCCCACTCCTCACCCCCTCCCAGGGATTCATGCGGGATGGTCAACTCTTGGAAGTGCAAGAGATTGATAAGATGTACGTCGCTCGAATGGAAAGGCTGTAGAGCAATATGACGAAAAGAAGTCTAGCCGACACATCCCCACGGTGGTTGTTCAAGGCCGGTATGATGTCGTTTGCCCGGTGAGTACTGAGTCTCCGCCTCACTTCGCGCTGCACCGTTTGCTCACCAGGTCACCTCTGGATTAGGCAACGACTGCATACGCTCTCAAGAAGGTGATACTCATTTGTGATCAGGGGTTTCATCCCCGACAACAGCTATTTGATTAATTTTGCCTAGGTATGGCCCGAGATTACATTGCACATCGTCCCGGATGCAGGGCACTCGTCCCGGGAGCCAGGAACAGCAAAGCTCCTTG
>JANHQD010000881.1:913-69140 GCA_024721195.1 Marasmius sp. AFHP31
GTATTGATGTTCACAAATGGCCAAGAAAGTGTACCACTGCCACCCTATCTACATGTAAGGTCATGATAATGAAAAAAGTATGTTCTATTTGGCACATCATGAAATTTGAGCCAAGTTGGGATGCTCTCTAGAGGGTGTCAGATAATATGAGAGAATATGCCATAGTCAGTAGCATAGTCGGTAGCTAGTACCTTGAACTCAATGTGACGGCAAGCTTGCCTCAAGCCCACCCTGGGTTACCTTGGGTCACCTCAGCCTTTTTTGTATTGCCTATACAAACCGCGACATTGCCGGGGAGACAATCGCAGCTTAGAATACGGTGGAATAGCTGGGAATAGTGCGGGTCACGTCATTTCACGTCATTTCATGTATTTAATGACTGACAATAGCTGTGAATGTCCCTGAAAGCTTGTCGATTTTCACTGGGGTTGATCATCGAGCTGCTCGTCAAGCGAGACTCATGGATTGATATCTGGCATTTTCCCTCACAATCTCACCCTCGAACTCTCTCCTAGCTCCTTGTTCGAGTTTCCTGCATTGTCCGACCTCTCATTCCTTCATCCGAGCTCAATATACCCGCCTACGAATTCATGACTTCTTCCGGCCCTTCGGCTAGCTTCAATATTATCTCATCGTCGCCTACTCGCCCGACTTCAACTGCCACGTCTACGACTCGATCTTACCCTTTCAGAGAATCTCTCGAGGGAAAGAGGATCATAAGACCCAAGGAGAGCCAGTTCGTGGTCAAGCATGGCCAGCGTCTGCACTCCTTTGACCCCGAGAAGGCCCCATATCCTCTATCGTACGACCGATATGTCCTAGAACTGTGCGCCGCGATGTATCATTTGGACAATGAACCATTTTCTGACTGTTCATAGGGAGGCTTTGGACAATCGTTTCGTGAAACATTTGAGAAACGGCTCCATGTCGTTCCTCAACCTCACCAACGCGGAGAAACCGAGTCGTTGCCTGGACTTAGGGTGCGGGGTACGTGCTTGGTGCAATTTTCAGTTTACTCCTCTAATCTCTTCGCAGACTGGCACTTGGGTCGTTGATACTGCAAAAGAGTGGCCAGAATGTGAATTCGTGCGTTGACAACGACCTGGTCTCACTTGCCCCCTTGCTCACTTTTCATGCGAATTAGGTGGGTTTCGACCTGATGAATATCCAGATACCAAAAGACATGATAGAAAGCTCAATAGCAAAGCGGATACAATGGGTTCACGGCAATTTGTTCGTTCGGACTTTCATTTACTACCTTCCCCGTCCCGTCCATGACCATACTATTTCAGTCTCACCACTAAGCTACCTTTTGAGGACGACGAGTTCGACCACGTTCACGTACAGTCCATCGCGAGTGGAGTTCCAGAGAACAAGGTTAGTCACAATAGCCGCTACATCGCACGCCCCTGCCTGACGTTGATTTTCAGTGGGATGTCCTTTTTGACGTGAGGAATACATTGTTGCGGAAGCAGTCAGAGAGCCAATTATATTTTTAGGAAATCAATCGTGTCATTCGACCTGGGGGTTCGGTCGAATTCATTGAGGATGGTTTGTCTCATGTTTTTTTGCAAGTATGCTCATCGGTCTTGACGTCGGCTTAGATATCTTGTTCCCCTCATTACCACGATGGTTCACAAACTCACTGCGGGTGCGCCCCCGACGAACTACCTCTGTCCACCTACCCGATGGATCACTGCGCGGGAGCAATCCCTATTCCGACGCAACTCAGGAAAGTCCCGGTCACGACCATGCACTCCTCGAATCTCTATACACCTCTGTGTTCGAGCACCGCTTTATCAACACCAAACCATCCGGTAGGCATCATTCGTTCGATAGGTTCCTCTTGCTTACCTGCCTACAGCGCTGTTACCAAGTTACTTCTCGACCTACTTCAGGCATATCACCCTCGGCCCTATCATCAACTTCTCCATGCCTCCACTCACTCCCCTCCAACCCCTACCCCCTCAGCTGGCGAACGCGTACGCCATCGAGTTCTCCACTTCTGATTCTCCAGACCAACGCTCCTCCATGACCACATCCTCCCCGTCAACACTCGGCAAGGGTCGACCGAGCTCCCTATCGTTCTCGTCTACACTCTCCGCTATGACCTCGTCATTCGATGGAGGTAGTCCCAGGTCAAATGCGTTTCCTTCGGCACCCACTCCGGGAAAGCAGGACCCCGAAGCTTTTTCTGAGCAACCCCGCGGTGACTTCAATAGCCACGGTGTACCGGCACCTTCTGTTCAGCCACGGTTATATTCTCTCGATAGTTCTCTCATTGAAAATGTGTACGACGCGATACCACCTGTTCTGATTTGTCGTGAACAGCTAGACACCATGAATGAGCGCTCGTTGGCTATGCATCTGTATCGATCGTATAATCTGGTGTTGGGTTGTCGAGAAGCGATCTGGGAAGAGTTGAAAGATAGACTTCGGAACCGCAAGGAGGAGCTGAAGCCGTTTGGATGGGATGATGACGAGGAGCTGGAGGAGCTTCAGGGCCGTAAAAGATTTGAACGACTGATCGAAAGATATCGGACGTAAGTACCATGTTGCTTATGGTTCGAAATCGTCCTCAACCTCTCGATTTTTTAGGGACATGCAGCAGAGGTTATCTTTGTGGAGCTCAGTGCTAGACATGGGATGGTCTCTTCCCACTAGAGAACCCCTCTCTAAAGCCGAGCTTATTGAGGAAGAGAGACTACGCGAAGCTATGTTAGAGGCAAGAAAGTCGGCCTCTCCGGAAGATTTAGAACAGCCTTGTCGATCTTTTAGGGTTCTTGTGGGTTACAAGCCATAACGGACAAACGGCACATTATTCTCTACTGCGTCACCCCGCACTTTCTACCGTGTAGTATAGGCTGACCCTGGAATGGACCATGACACTGCATAGATATTTATGATTTGTATCCTTTGTTGCTGGTATCGCACTGTACAACAGACGACCATCCTACTATGTACCCATAGTTCTTTTCGATTTACCATTGTGTACCCACCCATCTCAAGCCTTGCTGAAGTTTTGTTTGAGCGCCTACTATACGGAAACGGAACCGATATGACTGCACGGGCGCTTGCGTGAAATTTTGCTTTGGGTTTGTTTGCTCCACTTTTTTCTTTCCTTGATCACCAGCACCGGCTCAGAGGACGGGGCTATGGCAGCATCCACGTCTCGCGAGCCGCACGAAATACCTTTGCCTCCAAGTCCTACGGCCAATTCGGGCAAATCAAAGAGAAACAAGGGGAAAGGGAAGGAAAATACCTCTCAAAAGAGGCGTGTCGGGAAGCCTCTCTCGACATCCAAGGGTTCTGAGGATGACTTTGAATCGGAATCGAAGTGGGATTGGGTATCGTTAACGGACCCTTGTACGAGCAAGGTACCGCCAATCTTCACGAAGGATGGAAGGTGCGTCGCAATACTTTTTTTCGTGACTCCAATCCGGCAGCCTAATTTTTCGTAACCGACAGTTATTACTTTTCGTTGATTGGTACATCCGTGAAAATATTCTCCACACACACCGGAAAACTCGTGTCCACATTATCTGCACCGCGAATCGCTACTGAAAGCCCATCGGACGTGTTGACTTGCGCCGTCCTCAACCCTCACAATACCTTTCAGCTGATCACTGGATCTTCCAACGGTTGTCTAGCATTCTGGGACTATATGGATGCCGTTTTACTGAAACGAATGGACATTGGGCAACCGATACATCACGTTTGTGTCCACGAAAAACTCCCAGATCATATCTTCGTTTCGGCCACCCGGAATACGAAGTACAAGAGAACCGGGGGTAAGTGAGCCTTCTCAAGAAAGGAACTATATTACTTACGTCGATGAGCAGAAGACAATGCAGTCATACTCCGCCTTTCTTCAAAGCCCTCCGATGAAACAGCCCATTCTCCGATACAAAAGCCTGCCGAAATCCTCCCAGTCGGAAAGACGCGCTTTCCGACTGGGCTGGCCACCTCCCCGAGTGGTGAATGGATCGTCGCAACTGCTGGTTCTAAAGCCTACATTGCGAACACCGCTTCATTACAATCCGGGTTCACAAAGTATGTGGCTTCGGATCGATTGAGCTGCCTGGCTTTCCATCCCACGGAGGACTACTTCGCAACGGGCGATATCAAAGGAAACATCAAGCTATGGTATTGCCTCAACGAAACTGCAATGGTGAAAGTCAAAAGGGTGGAAAAGAAAACACAGACTGCGAACTTGCATTGGCATGCGCATACTGTGTCTTCGCTCGCTTTCACTCCAAACGGGGCTTATCTTCTGAGTGGTGGAGAGGAAGCGGTGCTGGTGATATGGCAATTGCACACTGGAAAGAAAGAATTTGTCCCTCGTGTAGGAGCCCCGATTCAAACGATCTCGTTGTCGCCAGCAGGCCCACACGGGGAGGAATATCTGCTCGGGCTTTCCGACGCCACCCACGCATTTGTGAGCGCAGCCAACCTGAGAATCTCGAGAAGTTACTCGCGGATGAAACTGGGTGAGCAGAATTGTCCTATTGTTGCGATACCCGTGCTAATATTACCGCTGGCAGGCCCATCTATGACCTACAGCGAACCCTCCTCCTCTTCCACCGCTCCGCTTGCTGTCCATGCCATGTCGTCAACTATCATACTCCCATCCTCTCATCCTTCATCCCTACAAATCTACTCTCCTTCTCATGCTGAAGTTCAGTCCGAAGTTGAGATTTCCCCTTCGAATCGAGTTTCCCGGAAAGACGATAAACCCTTAGAGCCCTCAAGGGTACGACAGATTGCCGTATCTCCGTGTGGACAATGGATGGCTTCCATAGATTCTCGAACCGGAGATGATGACTTCCAGGACGAAATACACCTGAAACTCTGGCACTGGGACAAAAAAACATCGACTTGGACTCTCAATACTCGTATAGACCGACCGCATGGTCTGGGTGGTGTCCTGGATATGTCTTTTAGTCCCCGCCCGAATGGCGAAACCGAGTCCTATCTTGTCACTGTGGGTTCCGATGGCACGGTCAAGACTTGGAGAACACGACCCCAAACCTCGAAGCGAAGTTCTCTGGAAGGTACTTTCTTTGGTCTCGCCCGTGATTACAAGCATTGATAAAATTGGATAGAGTACTGGATATCCAGATCCTCTTTGACGTTCCGGTCACAGCTTCCTACAAGTGTGGCGTGGTCTCCAGATGGTACGGTTCTTTCGGTCTGTCTGAGAGATCAGGTTGCCATGTACGACCCTCAAACGAACGTGCTTCGGTGCATACTCACGTCGCCAGAGTCGACGGTCATCAATTCGGCGCACTTCTTGGCTCGCGGGCGATATCTGGCGGTTGTGGGTGAGAGCGAGTTGGTCATTTGGGACGTTGTCCTTCAAACCGGTATGAACATCATGATATCTCATTCAGCACAAGTTCTCATAGATATCATTAGTACGGTGGACTCGTATCACCAAAGCACCCATCACGTCTCTTCTCCCGCACCCTGATAACGATACTTTTGCCCTCTTCACCTCCCCAGGCGGTCAGAGCACCCGAGTCTCGATATTTTCCGTCGCTGGATCCTCGCCGAAGAAGACGTTCTCCCTACCTTTTACTCTCAGAAATCTTGTGTGGTATTCTTCGCGCTACACTTCCTCCTACAATGTCATCGGCATCACCAAGGACTGGATGGTGGTTCGCTTCGGCGATGATATCAAAGGACTTGAAGCCGAGGGCACGAAAGCAACCGAGATCAAAGTCTCCCCCTACGAACGCCGTACGCTCTTCCAGGACATCTTTGGAGCTTCCGTATTCGCAAACACGAGCGAGACGACACCAAGCCTCCCAGCTGTTGCATCATCATCCTCGGCATGGAATGGCGTACAAAGCTCAAGCATCCTGGATGCCCCGGCGCATCTGATGCCTCCTTTGGAGACTCTGTATGGGCCTTTGATGAATACCTTTCTCAAACCCAGAGTCGACAAGGCTACATCAACGTCTACCGAACAAGTTATTGACGAAGATGTGGACATGGAGGAGGATGAGATCACGACTTCGAACCCTAACAGTAGCCCTAGCCCCACTAGGGATACGGAGGATGACATGAACGCTTTCATTGAACTTTTCAAAGTGCACTCCATCACCCGTACGTATTCATCTCCACAGACCTTATCTGAGGCTGACTTGAAACATTTAGGTACACCTGCTTCTAAAGCAAGTAAGATGAATGGATCAGCGAAAGCGAAGAAAGTGAACGGGGTTCAACCTACGTCTTCTCCAGCACCGCGTACACCTATAGCGACCCCCAAACCGTCGAAACCTATCATTCCCTCCACACTTGAATCCTCCCCGCCCCTGATATCTCCTGCCACCAACCCCAAAAAACGCAAAAAGGCCGTGGATTTCTTGTGATCCCTTAAGATATCACATTATACCGCACGCTATCTACAACACCATCTCGTGTATTCCACCCTGCATTTGCATAAGTAATGTCATTCTAGTGCACCAAGTCCCTTTCGTTGCTGTCATCGTGACCTATAAGTTATATAACCAGAGGTCCGCACCACAAGCGGCTGCAACGTCGCCAGCTTCCAAAGTATTGTCACAGACCTAGCATCATGCACGTCTATATTACTGTATAATCACTGGAGTTTCATAACAAGTACAACACCCTTAATTCCCAGCGTTATCTGGAGGAGCATCATATACCGCAGTAACTGCCTCCTTTTCGTTGGTATCTGGGTCGACGGCTGGCACGGGGACAGATTTCGAACTTGAAGGTAGAGCTGTTGCATTCCATCCACTCCTAAAAGCGATGCCGGTGGCAAGTAGAGTCAGGATGTCATTCCACACCTGTATTCGGGCCAGTCAAAACACAATGTTATGTAGAAACAGGAGAAAACATACCCCACTCATGATCCCGGTCCTCGATGAGCTGTAAGGATCACCACCCGTTAGCATAGGCCTACAGCCGAGCAGAAAAGACATACGCGTTCAAAGCAAGAGCGAAATTCGCAGTGTTCATGACTAGATGGCTCCAATACGCGCTCCACTGATTCTGCAGCTCTTCTTTCTCGGCAGAACTTAACGATTTGCCTTTTCCTTTGCGCAGATCACGTTGCCTGGCCTGTATAAGTTTTCTCTCTTCCCTGAGATGCGCAAACTGGAGTACGACATAGGCCGCCCAGCAGCGACACGACCACAAGCTTAGCTCTCCGGCATTTATGGTGATAGTTTCTGGTTTCGTAGTGAGGGGCGGGGCAGAAACAGATATCTTTGGTGGGAGGACGTCTTGCGAGCGCAGGAAGCTGAGGTGCTCCAGGGGGTAAAAGCCCAACATCGACCATCCTTGAAAACGCTCGATGTTGAGAAGGTTTCGCGTCGGTTGAGGGCGACGCTCCAAAGAAATCATCCATTGGACAATCGGTATAAGACCTAAGTAAATCGGTTTCTTTAGTCATCGTCGGCATTACTGGAACGAACGGACGAACCCCAGAACCTATAGCAGAGAAATTCAGGTCACCCCTCGGGACACAGTTCTTTCAAGAACGCACCTATACAGTGTTCTTGAACTCGATAGTATTTTCACGAATTTCAAAAGCCGAGGTGCAGCATCGCTGGTGGGGTTTGCCCTGCGCCCGAAACGATGTTGTATTCTTGCTCTAAAGCTCATGTAGGCTGCCAGAAGACTGAGAAGGCTTTGTATGATGCTGAAAAATTTACTGAGGATGACACGAACGTCAGACCTGCAGTCTTGCGGGAAATCCGGGGAAGACATACTCGCTACCGCTCCATGTACTGAGATATCTGACCAGATGGTCGATGAATTCTGAGGGTGGTAGCCTAGAGAAGCATCCTACGGTAGCATCTGTGAGCTTCGAGAGCGTCGCCGGTTTCGAGTAGGACATGCTGAAAGTTCTGCAACTGGGCCAGTCGCAGTACTTGGTAACGATTGCCGGCGAACACTGTGACCCGGTTAACCGGCCCTCAAGAACGTGAGATTTTATTATGTAATCAACGACAGGCTATAAACACTCACAGCCGATTTTTTTTTCTCCATGAACAAACCTCTGTGGACACAAAAGTTCGGACTTGGTATCAGCTTTTCCGTCTCCTCGTCCGCGTTCCCGTCCCCTAGAGCGAATGTAGGTGCCCTCGGGTGCCAGGTCTCTTCGTCGTGCTGGAGTATCCTCGTTTGAATGGCTTTTTTCGTGGTTGGAGGTGTCGCCTTTTTGGCAGGTGCTCATGATGGGATGGATGGAGTTGTTAGAGGGTATTTTGGTACGATGGAAGTCCTACACACTATCTCACTTCGCGAATATCGAGCAATCACTTCTCTGCCCACATCAATCTGGTCTTGACTTACATCGAGTGCCGCGTAAGCTTGTCGAATTGAAGGCTAAGATCCTGGCCCGGTTCTGTCTGTTGGAGGAGTCAGGATGTAAGTTTGCTTCTCACTCACTATTTAGTCCAGATCTCCGTCAAGCCGCTGGACACAGTACTTCAGGCTCACTTATTTTCATGATTTATAAAAGTAAATCGAGTTAGTTTTCGGTATTCTCTCTTCGGGGCTCTCGCTCAAAAACTCCGAGCCAAATAAGGTGTTCTCGTTCCCCTGGACCACGATGCTCAAGGAAGCTGACAAGTACTTGGTTGGGGCTCGAGAATGATATCATTCCACTTGCTATCAACGAACAAAGAAAGAAAAGTCTGCGCTGGCAGACCCTAGTTGCCGCCAGTACTACACGGCGGACTCAGCCGGTTACAGTTGACGTTGATCAGAGAAGAGCAACTTCAGGATCCTGTACTTATCAGTCCAACAGCAACAGGAATTCATTCCTTTCTGTGATGAGCGCAAGACGAGCGGCTCTGTGCGCCACTATGACGGACCCAAATGCGACCGCAGGCAGCGTGATCTCCCAACAAGATGAATGTTAAATTCACAGGAACATTCATCGACGCACCATTTCACTTGCGTAGTCTCTATCCTCAGGGACACTTGGGCAATCCAGGGGAGTCGGGAACCAAGACTCGATATTAAAACCCCAAAATGTGAAGATGTGAAAGGGATCGAGGGATCGCCTGAGCGGACTATAACACGTGTGCAGGGAGCCTCATGCAATCGCCCTCCCGACTGCCAAACAACTTGCAACGTGGTGAAGGGATAACTAGGATCTATGTTTCAGACGGAGTTAGACCCGGGAATGTCGCTAAATTAGACCATGAGAATGTAGATATGCGGAGAAACGCCTGGAAGCAACGAAACGAGATTGAGCAGATCTTGAGGGCTCGACTCGGACGGATTTGGATTGCGAGCTCGATGCTAGCACCTCTGAAAGAGGAAAGGCCTGGAGGTCCAAGGGCCTTTGTTTTTTTTCTTGATTTTGTTTTTTTCCGAGCGACTTTTTGGTCCCGCGGCAAGGATAACCAAATGAAGGTGATCAATTTCCTTCCTTTGTTCCACTAATTCCGGTCACTCACCATTTTTCTCTGCTCACCAGGGCTACAACCCCCAATTTGCTCGGAATTGGCCGCGACAGCGAAGGAAAGGGAACGGGTATCCTGTCCAAAAGAGAATTCGGTCCCACGTCTTGAAGGAGAAAAATCGAAAAAGAGGCAAAATACAGGGAAAAACGGGAGGGACCGAGCATCGTTACACGCTTGCGATTCGCCTCATTTAACGCGCTGGGGAATTCAAGGCCATGTCCTCTGTTTATTTTCCCGTTCAAAGAGTCGATTCCGTTTACTCTTTACTTCCTATCAGATACTAGCGAGCATCAGCAGTCTTCAGATCTCAGTACTCCCTTCCTCCATCTTCCTTCCATCTCATCCTTCTTGGCCGTTGTGGATATCCAGATCCTCGAGTACACCGTAGGCCTTGGCACACACGATATCGACGAACGAAGAATAAAGCTATTTCCGAATCAGAGGGTCATTACTAGCCCTAACGCATCACCAAATAACCGCTTTGACCACTGCTCTTTTTTTTGGGCAACTAGTGCACCGACCCGTTTCCAGGCTTGCATGACAATCCCTCATCACTATTTAACATATCGATTGGCACTTTCCCCCCCCATCCCCATCAAAGTACCTCTCTACTTCCCGGGACACCGTACAAGTCCTTTCCAATTTCTTCCCAAGTGCGTATTCGTCGACATCGGGCCACTGTGTTTCATTAAATTCTGCCTTTCAGATGTCCCACCATGGTCAGCCCAATCATCGAGGACGTGTCTTTCCTAGAGGCCACGCGCAGGCGTCGCGCGGACGCGGCACCGCGACAACTACAACCGGTGCCGCCAGTCAAGCTTCAGCATCGGCACTCTCAACAAGCAGAGCTGCCCAGTCTGTCGCGACCATGGACCCCGGAGCGCTCCTAAAACGGCGTGCCGAACAAATTGTCCGCGAAGAAAAACGAATAAAAGACACTATCGAGAAGTACTTGGGCGACTGGGAACCCCGTCCTCTATCTCGAGAAGAAATCGACGACATCAGAGCAGAGTGTGTTAGCCTCGCTTCTGAGGCTGAAAGGCTCGTGGCAACTCGTCCAAAACCACCCGAACTCGACCAAAAACTCGAGCAGACCATCTGGCTCAGACGGCTCGAATACAAGATCAAATACTTTCGTATCTTTCCTATCAACGACCTCCCCATTGAAATCATCTCGAACATTCTCCGTTTTGTCATTTGGTCTGCACCCAATCCCACCCTCGGCATTCTGTGGCGTTTGCAGATCACCTGGGTATGCAAGCACTGGCGGCATGCTGCGATTTCCGACCCCACTATATGGAACGCGGTCTGGTTTAGGGATGCCCCTCCTTTCACTCGCTCATTAGCATGGGTCGAGAGAGCGGGCTCTTCACAGCTAGATCTGAGGATCAATGATAGCGAAGGCCGGACGTATACAGACACGGACATAAAGCCTTTGCTGATCCATCTCTATCCCAAGCTTTCCAATCTACGAATGCTCATCCTACTTTTTGAGAATTGGGAGCCTATTTTGGCCATTCTCAAGTGGATAGAGGAGGCCGGACGAGCTGGTATGGAGTTCAACATCGAACGATTTGAGCTGCATCGTACTGGATCGCCGTACATCTGGCCGGGCATGCATTTCGAACCCACGGGTTATGGAGATGCTTTGTTTACCCTTTTCGGCGGCCAAAGGGTTCCCTCATTGTCATACTTCACCGTAAATGGTGTTCATCTGGATTGGGACAAGTCCGTCCTTGAAAACCTTACCACCCTCGACCTTCGTCGCATGCCAGTTACCCTTTGTCCTTCGCTCCATCGATTTCGCCAACTCCTTACCCTCAGCCCTCGACTTGAAAAGCTTTCTTTAGACGGTGCAGGCCCTAGTGGCGCACCTAATCCTCAACATGGTCTACAGCCCATAGAGTGTGCCCATTTGAAGACACTCGTCATCGCCAACTTCACCGTTCACTACATCCATTCCATCATGTCCCATTTCAGCGCACCCAACCTCAAAGATCTCACGTTCATGAACCTTTTCCAGGGTGACTACACGCCACTGTACGAGTATGTCACCTCTCGGTTCCCGACCGTCAAGCTCCTCACACTTTACACTATCGAACTGATCCCGAGCGCCATCAATCCCTTCGTGAGGTGGCTCAACTCGATGCCCAGTCTCGTGTATCTTCGAGTGGCGGCTCTCCCGCCTAGCGTTCTCGCAAGTTTCCTGTACGAACCCGAGCTTCTCGTGCGACATCCCGCTCTCAAAGACCAGGAACTGGCATCCCGGATGCAGATACGTCCCGACCCTGCTCCCGGCTCACCCACCGCCAACCGTCGTCGTCAAATCCCAAAACCGGAAGACGCCAAGATCATCTGTCCGAGCCTTCGTGTCATCGAGTGTCAGCGGATGGAGGAGACGTTGCTGATTGACTTTGGGAAGGCGAGGAAGATGCTCGGCGTTCCCATCAATAAGATTTACATCCCACCCGAGATGGCGAAGTCGATGAGTCATGCGACATACACGGAATGCAAGAAGTTCTACAGCCAGATAAATATTATCGACATCGGGGCGAAGACGCCCGAAGAGGAGGAGTTACTGGGTAGCTAGAAGCAGTTTCTTTTTCTCTTCATCTCTTTCTTTTTTTGGTTATTGGTTCTCGGAGGCGAGGGGAGTGGAGGGACGGGGTCGAAGACGAATAAGAATTGTACGTAGCAGTCATTACATTTGTATCGATGGCTTTTTTCATCTTTTTTTCTTTCTTCCTACATCTTTTCTTTTCTATCTTAATCGGCATATTCTACCTCACCAGCATGGATTGTCTTCTACAAGTCGCATCGTATTTCTTCTTCAATCTTGTTTCATGCTTGCATTTTTCTTCACTACTTATCTTGTAATGTGTCTATCTTTCGGTGCACATACTCGTTTCACCTCACCTCAGATCTACATCGACTCAGTACTTACTGTATTACCAGTGACTACCTTAGGTGCATTGTTGACAATACAAATTGATACTTTTCTCCGTCAAAAGACTGAAGCACGCTCAAGATTCATTAATGGCTTGAACGAAGGCCTGAACGCAACTTAGACGCATTCTGGCGGAGGTAGCACATCTGGTCCGCGTGATCAAAATGGTCCGTGCGCACAGGGAAAAGTATAAAAGCAAGGGTCGGACATGTTGGCACCTCATACTTACCTTGATGGCACAAGCCCCTTCACGTACTGCGGTTTGTGGGCCGTGGAAATCCTTCATAGCACGGCGACCTTGTCCATACAGAGGGTGTCTGCGGTTTGTATGGGCTTCGGCTCATGCACCGTCTCAATATTTCCCTGTCCTGCCACGGCCACTCTGGCTAGGCGGGCTCCTTTTTTATGCCGGTCCGGTCTCCTAACCCTAACCCTAAAACTGCCTAATATAGTATCTGTAGACCTACCCTACACTGCAAATGAGAAATATTTTGGCAATATTTTCGTTGACCTTCGCGGTCATTTCAAGTATTGATTCGATCAACATGCCATTGAGCGAGTTTCGGACAAGTCGGGACCTTCAATGTTTTGCTACTCACAAGCATCACTCAACCATTACATTATGAAAGATTCTTTTCTCGCGTTGCACTTCATTTGCTATAGTACATATCAAGGACTTGGACATACTACAGCCGAATCCTGACCCCGACTCTCAACCTTCCCAACCTCTGTAACCTTTCCCGCATCTCTTCGCCATTGAACCATGCCTGAAGTTCCATCTTCTTCGCCTCCCGCTGGTGAGCAGGAAGCATCATGTCTGGGTAGATGGAAAGGTGTAGTCCAATATTGAGAAAACCACACGTTCTGCGTGATTCCGCCATACGTTGGAGGACCTCCAATGCTCCAGGCATCAAGTTTGGAAAATAAAGATCAGTGATGAAGAGGGTATTGAGCTTGGGGAACAAAGTTCCATGCTCATTACCGGGTTGTGTCGTGAGAGCGGTGAAGAAGTTGGCGACTGTCGTGTCGAGGGATAGCCAATCCTTGGAGCTAGAATCTGTGAATGCGATGACATCGATCGCTAGGGAAATTACATTTGGGCAGCTTCGAGCAATGCGCGCTATGGTCAGGGAGTCGTGGAAAGCTGTAGGAGTCGCAGAGATCCTGATCATTTGAAGAGCTTTGCATGAAGACCGCTCTAGCATAGCGGCAAATGCTACCTGACCAGGATCCGGCCGGATAGAAGGGTTCACGTCGTATTTGAGCTCCAAGTTGACGGATTGCAGTGCGGGAGTGCTGAGGACGCCAAAGACGTTTTGTAGATGAACATGAGACCCAGCAGAGATGTCGAGAACGCGCAAATCGGGCAATTCCACGACGCTCGTCTCAGCCGTATCCGTACTCCCTGCATGATTGTCCCAGAAATTCAGCCGCAAGTGCTGAACGTGAGGCAGAGCAGTGAACACATGAGACCAGGATGGACGATCCTCTACCGAAATGCTTTCGATGGCAAGTGAAGTTAAGTGATCGCACGGCAGAATTGTTGTTATGCTGGGTGTGAACGACGTCCCCACTGTGATGAGATTCGGCGCATTCCGAATGGCTCCCCAGAACGATCGACTCTCGTCGTTATCTATCTCCCCGGGCCCCTCGTTGAATCTATCTCCTTCTCCGGTGTTGTAGCTGTAGAACATCTGCAGATGCGGAAGGGAGTTGTCCTCGAGACGAGGTATTAAATCGAAGAATACGGCCGATTTGAGGCACCGCAACGATAGTGATTTACATCGCGGAAACAACTGAAAGGCTGTCCAGGCCAAGTCGTGTCCAATCACTTCGTCCTCTATCGATCCCCAGAGGGATACAAAGTACAGATTCAAGAGACAGCCCTGCGTCCTCTCGAGATATAGACTGAGAAGTGGACGGGGGTCGCCTTCCCGAAACTCTCCGATGCACTTGATGTCAATCGACGACCACAACGACGGTTTCTGAATGACGATGTCCCTCCATCTCGAGCAAACATGCGAAAGGTTCAGAGTGGGAGTAGTTACACGGAATGGGGAGATCGAGAGCGAAGCGCTGTCTGCGAAACCCGGTTTGGTGCGTTCTTCCAGGCTGCACACATACGAAAATATCTGGTTGAGAACCTCGACTGGAAAACGTCGCAGGGGAGATACGAATCCATGACGTTGTGCAATCCGACTCTCCACCACTGCCTTCTCGCGTTCGAGTTTCTCCATCGTCTGACGCAGGCGAGCAATCTCCTCGTTGTAACGTGCCACAAGATGTTCGTCCGCCTGAATGAGATTGTGAACACGGCGAAGTTCGGTTTCTGTCGGGACATAGTTGTATTGGAGCGATGTAGACGACAAAGGAGGGACGGTGGAAGGTGTGAATAGATGACTACAGCGATGGCATATGGTGGTCGGTTGCAGCTGAAGTGGATTGAGAATATCAACCGAACTGGCGTCGCGGATCTCGTTGGAGGCCATCTAGCGTATTGTCAGGATCGACGGTCATTGGAAAAGTGGTTTAAAAAAGGTTACATTCGCACCTCTGGTGATTTTGGTTGAGACTGAGTACTGAATCCCGTTCCTAAGTGGCGATGATGGTGGGTGGAAGCCAACAGTTACGTAACAACGTTCAAGCACCTCGACATTTGAATTTTCACGGGTCAGTTTTTATTTACAGGCGCGCCGCAAGCCTGAAATGTTAATGTGCAAGGACAAATGCCCAACGAAGGCCCTATATCATACACCAATCAACGCTTTCCAATTGAGTACTAATTGAGTACGCTGAGGCTAGTTATCCGAGTGCCAGATTTCCTCAGCTCCTTCATCCTGCGAGCGGTCTTTGTCTCCACTAGAAGTTGTTTTATAACTTCCTTCCTCTCAGCACGAGTATGTTTTCCAAGGAAAGGGTCCCGCTCGTAGTCCTCTAGTCGGAAACGCAGCCTCATCTGATCGAGCGGCGAAACACCGTCTGTATCTGCGATGCCACAGAACTGTCTTCGAGATTCCGCAATCCCTAAGAAATTGTCCAAAACTAGCTCAGCGATGGGGACCTGGCAAATCCCTACTTCCAAATCGAAGGATTTCAACTTGGGGAGCAGGGTTCGTGAAGTTTTGTTCTTGGAATCGAAATCCGAACTGAATGGACCACTGCCGACCATGAGATAGGAAAGGAAATCGGGGATGATACCGGATTCGCTCTTGACGGTCATACCCAGCCGAGTCACATGGAACACACTGTAAAGACTTCGAGAAGCGAAATGTGCCTCATGACAATCTCCTCCACTTCGAGGCGCATGTCCGATATTGCGCAAGAGGACCGCTCGATCATACCAATCAAGGCCGAGTCCAAGGTCACCTCCTCCCGACCGAACTGTACCTCTATCAAGTCCGCGGTGAAAGAAAGGTGCTGGAGGGACGGAACTGTGAAGGTATAGAAGGGATTGGTCACATCGGTGGCGTACTCCGAGTATAGGTTGAGATGTCGGAGACTTTTCAATTCTATATGCATGTCGGGAAAGGTGTCATCGATCCCACCTCTGCAGAAGTCCACGGTCAATGAATCCAGCTGAAGTGCTGTAGAGAGGCACTGCAATGGTCTGACATTGTCAGGTCCAGGATTGTAGAGGATCAGGTGAACGGAGGTGAGCTGCGCCCACGGAAGGAAAGGGAGGACGAGCGGAGAGAGGAGGGCCTGGCAATGCAGAAGCCTAGGAGCGTTATCGCGTATTCCGCGCCAGAACGAGTTGTCCGTGTTCACGTGAGCCATGTCGGTACCAAGGATCAATGGCTCTAAGAGAGGGAACTGCATATCTCCAACGTTCGGATTGACGGATGAGAAAGGAAGGGATTCGTCGATGCTCAGGCTGAGTGTTCTGCAGCGGTAAAATTCTTTCGTGAGAGCTTGTAAGATATCGTGGTCAATCACCAATCTCTCCGGATAGTACCCAATGGAGCCCTCGAAGTACAGGTCCAAAGGACTTCCCCTTGATCTTTCCAGATATCGAAGAAGGATTTTCGAGACATCGTAACGGTAATAATCATTGATCAATACCGAAATGGAGGTCCACAGGTTGGGCGACCCAATGACGATTTCACTCCACCTCCAACAGACCTGCGAGAGATGCAAGGTAGTCGCTTTAGGTTTTCTTCCCGTGGTTATTTTGAAGTGAACCACCGACAACACCTCTGGGTGCTCTGGAATAATCATTAACTCTTGGCCGCGCTGCACAAGCGAGGGTGAAGATGTGACTGAGGATCTCAACGGGCAGGCGTCTTACAGCGAGGAGTGAGCTGCGAAGTTTCCCAATATGTTCCGTGACTTTCGCCTTTTCGTTTTCTAGTTTTTCGGTGAGCAGACGAAGTCGCACGATTTCCCGGTCGTATCGTTCGACTAAATTCTCTTCATCCTGGATGGTAGTGAGAATTTCGTTCTTTTCAGTCCGTTCAGGGACATAGGTCGACCGGAAGAGCTCAAAAGAGACCGGTTTTAGGGGATAGTTTGGATCGAATGAGTGTCTGCATTGCTGGCAGAGGACGGTGGGTTGACACAATGCAGAAATTATATCGGACATTGTCAAGAAGCTCCTTTCCTGGCTTGAGTGATGAATGAAAACAATTCACTGTAACTGAGAACGCACCAGGTATTACTGCGAGACTTCTGGAGCTCGGGGGTCTCTGCGCTTTGTGGGTGGTGTTGAGAAACCAAGAGCAACCACGCGCACCGTTAGTACGCGGCTGACGCGATCACGCGCCTGTGAGTGCTCGGGGCGCTTACCCGACGGCATAACGTCCGGAATCCCAAAAGCAATCTGAATCTATACACAGTTCATGCATACGTATCGAGACCTCTGGTTAACATACTTATACAAGTTACTTGGGCTCACTCCGAGCTCCATCTTCAAGCAAAAATAGATATCCTTGGATCGATGTCGGCGGGATCGTTCAACTTTCCGGGGGGAAGCTTTTGAGTCGCAAACAAGATAAGCAGCAAACATAGTACGTACCCTAATGTTCTTGTTCAGAGAACTGATAGCCTTGACTTCTTCCTCCGAAAGGTCGAAAGAATCACATTGCAAGTTTTCGACCAATCTCTTCGCGTTGTTGCTCTTAGGCACAATCGCGAGACCGCGTTGAGTGGCCCAACGGAGCAAAACTTGGGCGGGACCTGGAGATTAAGTGTTAGTCACCTACTGCATGAGCTTTGTAGAAGGAGAGACGGACTCTTCTCATGTCGTTTAGCAGCCGTCGCGACCACATCCTGTTCAAACAAAGGACTAATACCTCCTCCCATGCCTAGTTCCAGGTAACTTTGGGGACCAAAGGAGGAGTACGCTGTTACCGCGATGCCGAGGGTCTTTGCGAGCTTCACCAAAGGCTCCTGGGTGAGGTAGGGATGAATTTCAACTTGTAAAACTTGAGGCTGATATCGGGCATAGCGCATGACATCAATGATGAGAGATCCTTGAGTGTTGCTAGCAGAAAATGAAAGCTCAGGATGTACACGACTTGCATATGTCGAGATGGAAACGCGAACCTGATACCAATATTCTTCGCGATGCCATCGTCCACAAGTTCCTCCATCGCGGTCCATGTTTCTTGGTATGGAACGTTGGCTATCGTATTCAGGGTTCCCTTAGAATACCAGCGTAGAGCGCAAGGAGAGAAGAGAACCCACCGAGAGTCACAGTCTTCTTGTCATCTCCCCACCACTCTGGTGGGTATCTGTGAGCGGGGTCAACGTAGGCCAGCGAGACCGGGAAGTGGATCAAGAAGAGATCAAAGTAGTCGATGCCCCAAAGGTCGAGTTGGGACTTTGCCATTGGTTTAACCTGATCCAGAGTCAACCGGTGATCGTAAACTCAAGTAACAGGGGAAAACGTACGTGCTCCCTGGCGTGGAAAGTGTTCCAGAGCTTCGAGGTGATGACTACGATGTCGTGAGTGCAATGAACTATCACGGTTAAAATCCATTCGTACACAAATCCTCTCTTTTCACCAGACCATCGGCGATTGCACGACGCACACCTTCTCCAGCTTCCTTTTCATTGCCGTAGTCACCAGCTCCATCGAGAAGTCGGTAACCAGCTTTGATGGCGGCGTAGACAGTCTGTTAGAAGTTTTATGAACACCAATTCGAAGAACCGCCGTGTCGATTGAACCCACATCTGCGCAAGTCGAGTTGGTGACCTACACAGTCAATAATTGTCAGAGAACACAGCCAAATGTTGCGTTTATGTGACTCACTTTCCAAAGCCCAAAGCTGAGAATGAGGATGATCAGAACAATCTCTTCCCTGAAAACTTTGGCGATAAAACCCACCCAACAAGTGGCATCTAAAGACCTCCATTAGCCACAGCGTGTGCGTTGGATGCAATCAGCCTCACCTTTTGGCCTGTTCTAGTCAATACGACGGACATTGTATTTGTTCGGAATTTGCGGTTGATTCAAGAGTGATGGGGAGTTGAAGGATACCAATGCCAGGAAAAGACAGCCCACTCCTTTATAGACCAGTTTGCCCAGTGCCCACTACCGTTTAAAGTCGACTCCTTCCCCCGAAGTTGTTCCATCATCATGGGACCAAAGCTTTGCCTTGAATTGGGATCCATGTGAGAGGCGTGTCCTCAGTCCCACAAGACCACGAATGGGAGAAGAAAAGGCGCCGAATGTATAACGGACGCCGAAACGAGGGTGAAGAAGGAAGAAACGGACCGGGACGCGAGACGAAGCGCGTCAGTGATCACGTGTACTAATTTTTCTTCTCTTTCCAGTCATTCGCCCGGTGTCGACGGGAGCGACCTGGTACTCCAGCCGTACATTCGACGCCTGCAGACGGTCGAGTAGCTGGAAGTGAGTGAAATGTCAAGTTTGTCGCCACAGTCCATTGATTTTTGTACTCTAGGAGCTCTATGACTAGTGGAAGAACCAATTTTCTGGACGTGACATGCGATTTCATGTTCTTGGAATTGGATCTATTGGTTCTCTCTTATCTCACCACCTGCGCCGCTCACTTCCATCTGGACACTCGGTCACCCTCATACACAAAACTCTCCGACAAGCTCGAGATGCTCAGGACAGGGGAGGAATCATCCGCGTGGACCGTGCCGGGGTGGTTGAAACCTCGTCGGATTTTGCCTCAGAAGTGTTTGAAGGAATTGCAGCTGGACCTCGAATACAGCACAAGGCAACCTCAGAAGCATCACAGGCGCAGAGGGACGAAAGCCAGATATACGAGAACAGTATTGAATCCCTGTTCGTCACGGCAAAGGCAAACCAGACACTCCCAGCCCTCCGAAAACTGTCATCCCGATTGTCTCCACATTCCACGATTGTCCTCATGCAGAACGGCATGGGAGTGTATGAAGAACTCATCCAAGAACTGTTCCGCAATCCGTTATCCCGACCTCACTTCATTCTCGCGTCCAATACTCACGGCGTGTATTCCAAAGGACCATTCGAAGTCGTTCACGCCGGAGTTGGAGAAATCAAGTTCGGCATCATGCCAGACCCAGCGGGAAGGAATTTTGAAGCAGCGTTCGACCCTTCCTTGCATCCGTCCGACCGACGAGGAAAGCTCTCCGACATCGTGCAGTCGGAAACGGACCCGCAATTTGCGCGGTATAAAAGTCTGCGCAACTCGGTCGCGGCGCTCGTCCTCATGGACGCGCTCAATACGACCTGGGCACCGATGGAGGAGATGCAGATTGCCGTGCGACGAAAAGTGGTGGTTAACTCTGTCATTAACCCACTCACGAGTGTCCTGGGGTGCAGAAACGGGGAGATTTTCAAGACGGAAGCCGGGATTCAGATGATGCAGTTTGTTTGTCGCGAAGCAGCTCGTGTTTTTGCTGCCGAGGCGGCAGAACGAGCGGGGATCAGCTCGCATCCAACCAGGGCAGAGGAGAGGGACGAGGACCAGACGCTATCCTTCCGTGTGTCGCCTCTGCTGGAAGCCAAGTCTTTGGAGAAGGAATGTCTACGTGTCGCTGAGGCAACGAAGTACAACATTTCTTCAATGCTCAGCGACGTCCGCAGAGGTTCAAGGGAAACAGAGGTGAACTACATGAATGGCTACCTCTTGAGACTCGGACGGAAATACAACATTCCAATGCCCACGACATTGGCACTTTGGAGAATGGTCTATATGAGGTCTGCCATTCCACTCGATACGACGTTTTAGGAGTATAGGATAGATATTAATACACTTTTAATCAACTATAAAAGTCACCACTCAAAGAGAATTTGGAACGAATGAACGAACTTTGCTTTGTCTTAGACGCCTTGACGCGTGCGCGTGAGTATGTATTTGGGTGATCAAATCACTGAGGCCATCACTTTAGTGCATAGCCAGCAAGTCAATTCAACAGCTGTTCACAGCAAATCTACGGCAACCGTCAGAGGGAGGGTTTGGGTCATGTTCTCTCAACACCGTCTCACTTTGACCTCTACCAAGACCTCGTTCCAATGGAGAGTTGCCCGAACAAAGATCGCTGGCAGTTCATGGACCCGGATATCTCTGGACCGGGTGTAAGAGTGAGTTCTCCGTGATGGAGCCCTCACAAAATACTAACGAGTTTGCACAGGTCAGCTTCTACTTACAAACGTTCTTCTTAGGTTCGCCTCTTATGTCGATGGATGACACCGTTCATATCTAACTAGGCTTTCCGTCACCTCCTTCACTAATAGTGGTCCTAGTTAACCGGTCATGGCAAGACGCGCCTATCGCGTTATGGACCTGTATAGCGATGAGCTTCGGACTGACCGTTGCAGTCCTTGCTAACTTCAAGGTTATTATGACCTTACTGGAAGTTCTGCAAGTATGCAATCTAGTTTGGTGAGTCTCAACACAAGCCTTGCCATAACGTCGCTGAACCCGCGGACTTCACAGGTTGGCGAATATTGGGATATTTGTCTCGCTAGCCAGCTATTCCCGTCAGAAGGCAGGGAGTCGAAAAGCCAGGCCGGGACATCTGATCATCGACTACAGAGTCAAATTCGGGGCAATGTTCCAAACACTGTTTTCTATGGTTCTGACGGTTGCGATGTGGTGCGGGTTTCATATCTTCGAGATTCAAAACGCGAAACTAAAAAAGTCTTCAGGAGCCGCATAGAAGACATTGGGTGCCTAGCCAACGGGAGTGAACAACAGGAAGTTCAGTACGTGTTCTTCGTCTGGGGAACGAAGGCAATAGGAACAGCAAAATACGTGGGGCTCGCCTTTTCCTCGCTCTTACTGGCTCTCTACGCAATTCTCAGCTTGCGAGAGATGTATTCTTTTTGCTGCAATCGACGAAGGAAGGCCCCGAAAGATAAAGTCTTGACAAGTCCGATATCACCTACATCCGAAGTCAAACAAATCACTCCTCAACCTCCTTCCTCACTAACTACGCACATATCTGAGTCGTTATCTCCCCCTTCACCATCACAACCGCGCTCCCCGCCAGCAAACATTCCTCCAACTTTCGATGTGGAAGGAGCTCCCGGCTTTCGATCTCGCCGTCCTAGACGCCGTCGTTGGACCTCACACAATCTCGACCCCATGTTTGTAGGTATCCTCATAATAGAGCTCCTCGTTTGGACGTACTTTGTCGTCTCTTGTGAGATGCTCATCGTCCACAACAAAGCTGATGACGGAGAAGCCCTGGGCTTTGGGCAGGTGCGTATCTCCTTTGGATCGGTGTATGTATGTATCGCGAGCTGATTTAATTCCTTTCCCGCGACTCAGATTGTGGCTCTGGTCGTCGTGACACCCTCACTACTGTCAATGGTGAGTGCCATTCGTGCGAATGGCTTTGGACGATTGTCTGGCAAGAAGAAGGATCGCCGGAAATCTCGCTCTGGGAATCGTAGTCGCCGCCAACCAAATGGGGTCAGCGAGGGAGTGTAGTCTTTTGGAGAGTGGCTTGCCCACACTGGTTTTCGGTAGTCGTCCATATGTATCCTTAGCATCGCAACTTAAATTACATTCTCATCTCATTGTGCTAGCGGGAGCGACACATTATCCAATGTGGAATGACAGATTTCTGATACACTAAGTAAAGTCCATAAAAATACCACAAGAAGCAAAGCCCTTTTCCCATGTTAATGATCATCCGCATCTGGTGTACCCCAACGTACGAGTCTCGTCACCCCATCATACCATGTTGCGACTCTCCTTTGGGCAATGACGGACATAGTCGATCTGTCAGTACCAACGAAACCTAGACCCCTTGATTGGATCGCGGCGTCGATAAGCGGTGGGTACCTGTTCGTTTTAGGTATTGTCACGGTCGGGAAAAACAGCGAAGAAGCAAAACACATACCAGTCACCGTATTTGGCTTTAGTTTCTGAGTGGTCAGGTGTCTTCCATCCAAGATCGGCCACGTCCTTCCACCACGTTTGGTTTCTTTCGTCGCTGGTCATGATAACATGCTCGACTCGAATTCCTTTCTTGTCAAAGATTTCGTCCTTCACTTCCTGCACTCGTCGAGCGATGACGGGTAGTGTGGCGAAACACTCGTGAAGCGGAACTTCGAAGCACCAGTCTTGGAAGTCGTTGTGTCGGACATGAACGCCAATGTACTAAGGCGAAGAACGATGGGGTTTAGCTGAATTTCTCTCTTCTCACAAAGTAAGATCTTACGGGAGGTGTGATTTCGCTCTCTTTGAGCCCGAGAGCTCGGTTCACGTATTCGTCGGCCAATTTGGTGACACGGGGTGCCCAATGCATGTGTCGCGCAACATGCCGCCAAACAGGACTATAGTCCTTCTCAAACTCCCAAGACTAGACCGATGATTAGACGCAAGTCGACGTACGACTGAGTATTCAATTGTTCTGCCCACCTGTTGCGCGCCGACATAGTACAAGTAGTCGTAGCATAACATCTGCTCGTCCGGGGGAAGGGTATGTTGATGTGTAGGGGAGGCGAGTGGTGGAACCAGGTTCTCCTGGCGAGTTTCCGGAAAGCCGAATCGAGCCAAAGTCCAGAATAAAGTGTGAGGATCATGAGGAGCATCTGGAACAAGACGAATCCATTCGGGAGTCTTTGTGTAAGAGATGTCTTAGTCGTGAAGGTGAGTTAGCCATCTTGCATTGATCACTGATGATGAAACTCACCGAGATGTAAGAGTCCTGGAGCAACGCTATCCCGAGGGCCTTCTGAGCCTGTCTGTGCAGTCCACCAAACGGACCAGCAACCTATGTCTTCAATCTCAACGCTCTTCTCGTCCTTCACCTCCCTCCACTCCAAGACAGGCTTTCCCAGTTCTTTTCGCAGACGAGGCACATCAAACACATCTCCAAATGTAATCGGTGGTACTTCTCCGCCAATATGAGTGGGAACGAAAACGGGCAAGACGGGTACACGGTCTGTTATGAGTGCCAAATAGATCAGGTTGGCCTGAGATTGGATTTCAGTCACTGGTGAATGAAGTATGGAGTTGAATGGTCACTAACATAGGTAATAACATCGTTCGCTAGAGAAGGAGAGTCAGTGGTAGTCCTCGTTTGAATGAACGCGACTCACTCCATCCAGAATTTGGCCACGATGTCAAGTATTGAACATCCGATCGTAAATTGTCTACCACAACGTCAGCCCCTCAAAATCATACGATATAAGAGCACTTGGTACCTCTGAATTTCGCGGTCGGTGGTCCCTTCAGCCAATCTCGTGGGTTAAGAGGGTCTAATTCCTGCTGTTGCCTCGTGTGATTGAGAATTGGGAGATCGGGGAAGACGGTTTCAGGTTCATTTGGATGCTCTAGTGTTGGCTGAATCCATCTATGACTTGTGTTCCACGAGGAGAGCAACAATAGACCCAATAATGAGACTACTGCGAGAGAGGCACAGGCAGCCAAGAGGATTCGTCTCCTTTGACGAAGCGACATTGACCGCGACTTCTTGCTTGTAGGGAGAAGAGATTCCTCAGAATCTTCATTTGCTAGCTTGGAAAGCCAGCCAGGCTTCCTTTCGGAATCCATGGATTGGATGAGCTGGCTTGGGGAAAGGGAACAGATTTAAGAAGGCATGAGGTCCGTCGGCTTGTATATTCCGTGTGAATGATACTGTTCCCGAGATCATAGAATTCTCGGGGTCACAAAACGGTCACACATGTGATAGCGTGACAATATGGCTTGTTCTCTCCGTTCCTTGGCCATTCACAAATTGCATTCAGGCTTCCGCACCCTTATAAACATGTGTGCAAACGAATTATTCCCCTTCAGTAGAATCTCTTCGGACTTCCCTCCTTCTCCTTCTCGATCTTCAAGATGGGCCCCCTCAACCCAAATACTCTCAAAGTTGCCGGCGTCGTGACATTTTACATGTCCGCTGCCCTGGTGGTGAGCCCTGGACATTGATCATCATATGGTCCTCGTCGTGATCGATTCTTGACAGATGGTCTTCGTGTACGCTATTCTAATGCTCTCAATGTACAGAGACTCAAACGAATCATAACAGCAACAAGGCCGTTCTCATTCAAGCACCTCAATTGCCTCTGTTGTTTCTCTTCAACCAGCTTATCATCGCGGTCGTATTGCTGTACGCCTCCGCCGCGTTCTCAAAGAGCATTCAAATCCCAAGGTTGGACTTTCAAGTCGCGAGGAAGCTGCTACCGGTCGTCTCTGTCAATATCATCGGACTGGTATTCAATACACTATGCTTGCGAGGAGTCGAGGCGTCGTTCTTCCAGGTGCGTATGGATATCCGTCGTACTCAGCGCTAGTTCTTGAGAAGTTAAAATGTGCTTTGCAGATTGCTAGGGGAATGCAATTGCCGCTCACTATATTCATATCCTCACTGAACACACACGCCACGCCCTCAATGAGGGTCGTCGCTGCCGCTGCCATCGTCACCTGTGGCTTTTTCCTTGGGATTGCCCCCAATTCTTCCATCCCTATAACTGCATCCCCCTCGCTCCTTTCGTTATTTTACGGACTTCTGTCCTCACTGTTCATCGCCGTGCACGCAGTTTTGATCAAGAGTTCACTCCCCCACTGTGACAACTCGACGATCCAACTTGCGTGGTGGACCAATGCGGGATCGGCTGTTCTCATCTTGCCCTTCATTCTTCTCAATGGAGAATCAGGCCTCATTCTCGAAATGGTCCAGCGTGGCGACAAGGAGTTGAACGTCTTCGCATGGGGAAGTTTAGTGACAGGAGTATTCGGGTTCTTGCTCTGTGTAGCGGGATTGCTGAGCATCAAAGTCACAAGCCCAATCACACATATGTTTTCAAGTGTACGTGCATCCCTGAATATTCGATAGTCTATTTTTAACTCACTTCCGACCTCGGCTGAGCAGGCAGCGCGCTCGGTCATACAGACTCTCCTAGGGGTGTGGCTATTCCACGATTTGTTGACAATGTACGTGGCCCTCCTAGTAATCTTTGATATCATCTCAATCCCCGCAGTAATCGTGGCTCCTCTATTCTTATCATCCTTGGTGGTACAATGTGAGTCGGACATTTGCATCCTCCAGATCCCCACTCAAACCCCGCGTCCAGGTACTATACTTGGGTCAAATCGAATGAACAGCAACCACCACCACCCCGTCAAGCTGTTGATCTCGAGGCCACTGGACGCGAAGACAAAGATAAATCAGGTAAAATTAATTATGTCGTTTCAAGTTTTTCGGGGACTGATCCCAAAAATAGCGAATTAATGTTGAATATGGACTTAAATGAATACCGGCGTAGCAAATTCTGTTCTGTAGCGACGAGATGACTGATAGGTTTGCGGCGGCAAGGGTTACCGTGCCTTGTTCCTTGGGATATACAGTGGCTCATTCTTCCCGTAGCGATTGATGTTGCACTAAAATTATCGTTCATCCTTACCGCTGAGAACGCTTTTAACCAAGCTAGGCCAGGGTTGGTTGGAACCACACGGCCTGCGTATTCTCCTTGCCGCTGTTCCGTCAAAAGCAATTTATAGAGGTCATACGAAATCATTAGGGGAGCTCCGAAGAATTGCTCGAGGCGTCAAGGATTTCACCGACATAAAGCTACTCGTAAAGTGACCGTGACTTCTTACATAGAATGTCTGCAATTCCTTGGCAGTGCTATCGAAGTTTTCTCCTTTCGAACCTGCAAAAACTCCGTCGGCCATGAAGGGTCGATTATTTTCCACGATGGATACCACAAGCCGACATGCAGAAGTTAAATGAGGCGACGCCTCAACGTGTGCCACAGCACCCTCTTCCCAGTTCTCCCCAAAATCTTCATCACGCATCTTCAAACTCTACACCATCACTCCACCGCCCCCTCGTCCATCGTAGTCAACAATGCCCGCCAGAACACTCGCCCCAAGGGCCCATGAGAGGCAACTGGGAGAAACCGAAGTATCCTACTTCCTACCATCGAGAGAGGATGGAGTCAACGACATGTGGGTGATAATCATCGTCGCCGATTATCCATGGCTTGATCATCTGCTGACCGTTCCGCCCGCCAGGTATCTTCACCTCGGCTTTCGTGCTTCCCCAGATGTAGTTCGACAGAGCAAACTCTCACTGGTGTGGGCCATCCTCAGACTCAGACATCCATTGCTCGCGTCGAGTGTGAGGATGAATGACTATGACGATGTCAGTTTCGTGTGAGTGCCCAGTCCATCCATTTCTACCTAAGGGTTCCACCGCTCTAGATGGGGCGCTAAACATTTAGCCTTGAATTTTTACGTTTAGTTATGAAACACCTAGTTCTCCCGAGGATGCACTGAAGAAAGCGAACGACAACCTGGAGTTCAAATCTCTAACGAAAGACGGTGAGTCGAAACCGGATATTCACTACGCCCCTGTATTTGAATTTACGAACTTCTCGGACTTACTTTTTCCGCAACAGCGCTTCTCGATTCGTACCTCAACGGTCCGAGAACCCTTTCAAGCGAGCGTTCATCCTATTTGATTCTGTCTACCAGCCATCCTCCGGAACCTCATACGGATGACAAGGCAAATGGTAACGGGCAAGGAAGCCCTGACGAGAATAGCGGGTCGGAGTACGACCTTTTGATATGTGCCACGCATTATCTCGGGGATGGAATGGCTCTGCACCAGTTTGCCCACGATTTCTTCAAGCTTCTTGGCGGCAGTACCGAGGACAAGCTTAATGCTATGTTACACGATGAATGGGTGTCGCGGTGCGAAGCAGAACTCGAAACTGTAAGGATTTCTGGCAGGTGTTCGAGGTCTGGGTCCTCATCGAACTCTATCTTAGCCTCTAGTTCTCCCCCCCTCCCTAGAACAGAGGCTACCTGAAGGTCCGAGCGGACGTTTATGTCAGGCCGCGGCACGGGTTGACTTCGCTAACGAACAAACCAAGCTCATCGTAGGTGTCCTGAACTTGCCCTGGTTCAAGAAAGTGACTAAGAATATTCCATGGCAGGGGGGACATTCATTTCCCAAACGCTCTGGGAACCAGAGGAATACAATCGTTCCTACTGTTTCGTTCGACGAAGAGCGTACCAAGAAAATCTTGAAAAACTGCAAGGCGCATGGGGTCTCGATTTCCAGCGCGTTGTTCGCTATCTGCAGCGTTGCTTGGGCAAGGACCTCGGATACCAAATGGGAGCTTCCGATGTGAGTGACGGGTAACTCGTCGAGCGTGTGTCGATGTCTGATTTTATTTTTTTCGCTAGCATGATGTACTCCGCATTGAACCTGCGCCCCTATTTGACCATCGAAAGGCCGATAACCGACTCCTATTGGTTCATCGCTATCGGGTACTTCAATGTTGTTTTGCCTGCATTCCTTCCCCAAACCGGTGAAGACGCGATCGAAAGAACATTCTGGCACCGGGCTCGGAAAGCCAAAGAGCAGAGCACCAGCGCTGCGAAAAGTCGAATGGTGATATCTCGGAGCCGACTGATGGCGAAGGAAAGGGGTGCGCGTGCTAGGGTGTGGGCGAAGGAAGACGATGAGAAGGCCGCTGGAAAATGGAAGGCCCCTCCCAAGGCCTCGCCGGCTCCAGTCAACAGCAGTGCAGTGCCCAAACCGCCATCAACCGCTCTCATGGGTCTCTCGTTACTCGGGAATTTAGATGCTATCTACAAACACGACGCATTCCCTAACATTCGGATGCATACTCTCACGACTGGCTCACGTCAACGGGCCGGGGGGTTATTGCTGTTCGGTTATACCTTTGTTGGGAAGCTGTGGGTTAGTTTGGGATATGATGAGAATGGGTTCGACAAGGCGGCCATTGAGAGGTTCTGGGGGAACGTGCTGAGCTGCATCGACAGACTCCTTTAGGTACCAACTAAGATATTTATGTATTTTTCCGAACAATATATGTACTAGTACATCTGATGGAAGATTTATACAACGATAGCAACAAGGACATGAAAGGCACCAAGGACAAATCCTGCGGTGCGCGTCCGTACCGCATGATGTGCCCTCGGCGCCAGTGAAGCGACTAGCAGAACAAGATCAAGCATAATAGTAACATTGTGTATTCGAGGATTGCGAAGCATCCTGCGAGCGAGGCGTCCAGTCAGTCATCACTCATGGATGAAATAAGTCAACCACAAAACACTTACACCAACCCAAATTCACCCAAGCTTGTCTCGCAGCTTCCTCCTTCGCAACTTTCGTATTCTTTCCAGTTCCGCGTCCGTATTCAACACCATTAACTATGAGGAATCAGAAATCAAGCCTCCATTGAGCTGAAATAAGGGAAGCGTACTAGTGCAGCGAACGGTCCAGATTGGTGCATGAGCAGGTCCAACTGGCGGGGAGGGTTCCCATTTGAGGTCGAAACTTTTCTGTGCAGCTGTCTGGTTGATGAGTGCCACCGTTACCAAACTGGAGACCGATCTTGGGACCTGTGTTGCAGGCCCATTGGCAGGAGGCTGAGGAGGTAGGGGAGCGTTGGGGACGGGAGGGGGTGCAGACGTTGGTGGCGGGGGTGGTGGGGTCGGTGGGAAGTGCTGTGTTGGCTGAGGTGGTGGCGCATATCCCGGTTGTGTACCATAACCGCCTTGGAAATTTGAGGAGGCGTAAGACGGAGGATTGGTAAAGGATGAAGAATCGGGCTCTGATCCATTGGACGGCACATCAGCGGAGTTGATGCCAATCAACCGCGAAAGCCATGGGCCCACTTCATCCCCAGTCATTTGGAGAAAATGTTGTTGATAGTAGAGGGCCCCGACAACGGTATAGAAGAATCTCCGTTTTGCCTATCCCCTCATAAGTTGTGTTCAAGGAAAGAATGATCATACGTGCTCACTTCGTGGGTCTCTAGTGGATCTATGCCGGGAATACAGACCAATTTCTTGTCGAGCTTGTAATTGGTGATCCACCTATCATAGTTGTCAGGGTGGGTGACTTCAGCGCGCTTTGCCTAGGGAGGATTAGGACACTACACTCATCTGCCGGAAAATTTGCTCACCTCCATTTCAAGTTTTCTGAGCGGAGGTTTCTGAAGGAATAATTCTTTCGCGATGGTCATCTCCATAACATTTTCCCCAAGAAATGAGAGTCGATCAGTGTCGCCCCACTGGTCATTCAAGGCGCCATCGCCCCGGGAGAGTGAACTATGCGAGAAGACGCCAATCATAGATCAGGGTCCCTAATGGGAGGAAGTGCAGGGAGGTTGTCCATCGATTCTTTGGGAATGATTATCATTGTAAGCGGAGAAGATTTGGAGGACAGGAAACTGGACCTACTTCTTTTAACACGTGTACTAGAAGGATCATGAGGCGGATTAGCTTATTTGGCTCTGAGAATCATAACCTTGTGGAACGAACCTGAGTCAAAGCGCCCAGGGAGATCGAGAGATAGACTGAGAGTAAAGGAAGCCTTGGGGGACCAGGAGTTAGTCGATGTAGAAAGCAAACGCCCTGTCTGATATATCCAGTGAATGTCCAGAAAAACAATATATCGATAGGACCAGATATCGAGGAAGCTCACCTGTGTCTTGACTGCGTTTCTAATCGCAGTCAAAGCGCAGCTGAGTGAGTGAAGAGAAGCACTGCGCTTCCAATCACGAAATATATAACAACGGTCACGTGGAGAATCTCACCTTTGTTGCCTGCCACCAAAGTTTACAGTGGGCAAAGCTCTTTCCTTTCCCTCCACCTATTCAACTTACATCCCGTCGCAGCAGTCGACAGCTACTGCGGGAGTTCGACATGTCAGCTGCTACCAAGCAGCAGCAGAACACGAGGCCGTTAATACCCGAAAAATATCTGGATGTACCTTCCCAACGACTGTACTATCTCAGCTTGGGTCTCTTTTGTCAAGTGGGTGGACAATTCGAATGGGAGAAGCAGGAACTGACACTACACGATAGGCAGCGAAAGCTTTGGACTTTTTCCGTTCACTCGCTTCTGCAAACAGCACGCTACACTTATGCCAGAAATGGCTTCTCGTCGACTTCCTTTACTTCACCTTTCTTTCCGTTTTGCGGATACCTCGACTCAACTACGGGAAAGCAGTAGTAGTGCTACAAATTGCGTCTCTATGGTTTCTAGACGGGCTATTGTTTGGTGGGATCAGGTTGGACATTGGTGAAGGGCGAATAACTTCAGTAGCAACATCCAGTGCGTACAATGAATCGGCTCATCGTTTTCCAATCTCTCACTGTACACAGACCGCGTGGAATGGGCGACTACGCCTCAGGCTTCCAGTTTCCTCGACGTCGTCGCGCCTTTTACCTTCGGGCTTCTCTCTCGAGAACAGTCAATCTCCAGCGACTCGCATCTCCTCGGTCAACACACCGTGCGCATGTCGCCTATCAGTACTGCCCAGCTCAATCACGATGGAAACTCATTCTGTTTGCCTGCAACGGGGTCGACAGTTCTCATCCCAGTGCTTCTCAACAATACCAATCCGACACACCTCACGTACTCCATCACGCCTCTCGGTCGTCAGGCTGCCAATCCCCGAGATATAGAAACTGTCGAACTGGGCAGCAAAGAGTTGAAATCTATAGAACATGCTCGCGTCGAGACTCTCAAACTAGTACGCGCGGCGGCTTCGAATGATGAAGAAGATGAATACGACGAATACGACGACGATTCCCCGGCATCCAACGACCATTCCCATCCTAACTTACAAAAAACACAGTCGATTGTTCATATCAAATTAACCAAACCGGCCATCGTTCGGCTGGAGCGGGTCATCGATTCGTCTGGGGTGGAGGCGCGTCTTGTCATCCCCTCAGAGGCCCTTGTTGTGCCGTGCCCGAGGGCGGAGTTCGTTCGGGAGGAAAGGCAGGCCTCAGATAATATACGCTGTATGGGCCAGGATCCGGACGTTCAGCTCATGATGGATATCAGCGGAATCCCTCCATTGAGCCTGAGATGGTCTCGAGCCATCAATGGCAAGAAGGAAGGATTCCTAGTCGAAGGAATCGAGGGGGATGGGGAGAAGCCTGTCAAATCTGAAAGGGAGAGCGCACAAGTGAGCTTTCGCACTAGAACGACGCGTTCAGTCGCGGCCCCAGAGAAACTACGAGTACCGCTCACTGTTTCGTTGAACACTCCTGGAGCGCACGTCTATGCTCTAGAAGAAGTCATGGATGCTGTTGGCAATGTCATCTTCACTTCACCTGATGGACGAACGGAGGACGACAAAACTGTTCAGTCATTCAGGGTGCTGCAGCGTCCCTCAATGTCCTTCAAGTATTGTAGTCCTGGGAACCCTACCCCTCTACTCATCGGATCCGAAAGTCGCATGGTCGTTACCGCCAATGAGGCCGATCCACTCGACGCCCCGTGGTCAGTCGACCTCAAATATATGCCATCAGCTGAGGGAGAGAACGAGAAGTACAAGAAATACAAGCCTTGGAAGAAAAGCCTCACCACAGAGGAAGGAAAGCGCGAGATTATCATCCCGGCTAATACTCCCGGTGAATACACGATCGCCAGCGTCCAAGGAAAGGTGAGCAATCAGTCGCATTCTCGTCACTGTCGCTAATAGAATAATCCAGTATTGTAACGGAGACGTTCTTGCTCCCGAGTCATGTCCGGTGATCGAACGACCCAAACCCACAGCTGAGATTACTTGGAAAAAGATACATGAATGGTACGTTCGTTCAGTACACTGACAATTCTTTCTTTAACGAGTCTATACAGCTCTGGTGACACTGGTGTCTCGGCTTCCCTTGTCCTACACGGTACCCCTCCTTTCATTGTCTTCTATCGAGTTCAGAAGGACTCCGAGCCACCTCGCGAAACGTCCAAGACTTTTACCACCTCTCGTGGGGAGTTCACTGAACAGCCCGAACATAGTGGTCACTACACGTTCACGTTTACAAAGATAAGCGACGCCAACTACAAGAAAGTCGAGCTGGATGGTCCAACCATTGACCAAATTGTTCATCCCCCCGCCCATGCCGAGTTCATCACTCGTGACGATGCCATGGGTGGAAGGAGGAAGAAGACGATTAGTAGCTGCGGGGGCAACATGGTCGATGTCGATGTCGAGCTTCGCGTAAGGCCGCGTTCGTTTTCTCGTCGCCAATCATCGTCTGACGCCGTCTATCTTAGGGATCTGGACCATGGAACCTCGAAGTCCAAGTGGTTGGCCCACGGAGTACGGAAACGTTGCAAATCCCCAAAATCGAAAGTTCCAAGAAGACCCTCCAAATTCCTGTTCCTAAGAGTATCGACAAAGAGGGTGGAAACTTTGATATTGACCTGGGTGAGTACTCGCTCATCAATGTTCAGTATCTTCGATCCCATCCCTGATGCCCATCCAGTTAGTGTCGAGGACAAGTACGGTTGCAAACGAAGCCTTTCTGTTCCCGGAATTTCGGTGAAGGTTCGCCGACTGAAGCCCACCGTCAAGTTCTATGGTACGGATGGCAAACGTCAAGTCACAGTTCTTGAAAGCGAACTTGCGAGCCTCCCCCTGAGACTAACTGGTGAAGGGGTAAGCCTCTCGTTATCACCATCTGTCAAACCTCCTCATCTTCTTGCAACAGCCATGGCGTGTGAAGTACCGCCACGTAGTGAATGACCAACAAAGAACCTCTTGGGCAAGTCTTAACACGCCCAATGATGCCCTGAAGGTCACGGAGAAAGGAGAATACGAACTCTTGGAGGTTCGATCTTGTTTCCTTTGTGACATGGACCGTTTTCTGATGGCTTTTAGATCCTTGATTCTCAATGTCCCGGCACTGTGGTAGCTGACGCCTCCACATACAAAGTCGACTGGGTTCCCAGACCGGTAGCGAAGTTATCGTCCCAGACTAAGGCCGTGTACGAACCTTTCAACAACTCTTACGTTCTCCCTTCTATCTGTGAGGGTCGAGACGATCATGTGGACCTTGAGTTAACTGGTGAGTGCATTGCAATCTATACAAGTACGTCTATCTCAATTTCGGATATCAGGCCGACCACCCTTCCAAATCATGTACAACATCGCCCAAAACACTGACAATGGTGGCATCAAGCTAGTTGACCAACCTGTGTTCAATAGCATCCAGCATCGCACCAGAGTACAACTTCTCACGTCAAGTCCCGGTCGGGTATACTACGAAGTTAAGCAGATTGGTGACTATTCGTATCCTCTCGACCAACATAAGGAGACACTTCTGCCACGATCTGAGCGCCTACTCTTCGAGCAACAAGTATCGATGCGGCCCTCAGCACAATTCAGAAATCGAAACAGAATATCTTACTGCCTGAACGATCATTTCGTGCCCTTGGACCGACTCTCACCCGATGGCGTTATCACCTTCGAGGGAACACCGCCATTCCAACTCGAACTGTCAATCAAGAACCTCGCTGCGAGCACAATTGATCATACGACCGTACAAGTGCAAGATCATTCATGGAAGATTGAACTCGAGGCATATCAGTTCAAGTCTATTGGGCCACATCTTGTAGTCATCGAATCAGTGGCCGATGCGTCCGGATGCCCTCATGCTGCGCTGGATCCTATCACATCCTCGATCTGGGTCGACGTTTCCGAAACGGCTGCGATTGTACCATTTGATAGACGGGAAGACTACTGCGTCGGTGATGTAGCCCAGTTCCAGCTGGAAGGTACACCCCCATGGTCAATTGGGTGAGTGAAAACATGTTTTTCGGATGTTTATCGGCGGTTCCAACTAAAAACTGGGGTTCTCTCACAGGTATCGCATCAACGGGAAGCCGTACACACAGGAGGCCAAAACATCTCCATTCGCACTACTTCAGCAACAGCCCGGAGAGGTGGTAGTAACGTCAATTGCACACCAGCAAAAGATGTGCAAGGCTTCTATCACCGACCTGCGGTTCAATGTCCATCCGCTCCCGTCTGCGCAGGTTGGCCATGGGAAACGGATATACCAAGATATTCACGAAGGTAAGGATAAATCCGAATTCAGTCTTTTCCACTCTATTGACACCTTTTTATCCGCAGGCGATCAAGCAGAGATTGTTTTCACACTCAAAGGAGAACCTCCGTTCACTTTCACATATCAACGGGCAGAACTCAGCAGTAGAAGCGGTAAACAGGGCAAGGTTCTAGAAACGCATACCGCCTCTCGTATTTTCTCAAACGAGTACTCTATTTTCTCTGCATTGGAAGGTAGGCCGCTTTGCACTCATCGTATTTGGGCGCCATTGAATGTGTTCTCCCCTTCAGGAACATGGACCGTAACATCAATCTCGGATCGTTACTGTCGATATCCGCCAACACCCGCAGACGCGAGCGCAGACCGGTCGCGCCGATAGTGCTCATCACTGGTCAGGTTACTCCATCTACGTCCGGCGTCTTCTAGTTTCTTCAAAAATGCACAGCTGTATACCGTAACGAGCCTACTAATGATTTTTGTACGATTTAATGATGCTTTTACTACACGTCTTTCTATGGAGAGCCTCAAACTTGTGCGGATGAGATGTAGAACCATTTTGAGACAGATGGGTCGATGGCGGCAGGGGGCTTCCTGGAGTCGGGAGGAATGCCGGTGTAGGCTTGATCGTCCCTCCTGACGAAGCCAGGAGAGTTGGAGATGGTAATGTTGCGGCTATTAGAGAAGAAAAAATATTAGGGATGGTCGTTGGGCCAATAGGGATCCACGTACGTAGAGAGGCCAGGAACCTCAGGAGATTCTCCAGTGATGAGACGGCGCCATGCCTCGTGACACTCGTGGATGATCTCGGTAGCATAGCGCTTGTTCTTGGCTTCACCAGAGAAGGCGAAAGTGTTCTCGGGCTTTCCATCGGGGATCTTGTAAATCCTGCAATGCGGCAAGTCAGTAAGTATATGCGCAAGCCATGTGCAAGTGCGCAATGGCTGTGATAAGTGGGGCATAAAAACGTACCTGAACCACTCGTTGGTAGCCCTGATCAAACCGGGCAGATGCCTCTCAACGTCCTCAATGTCGTTGAGCTTGGCAGCAAGAGGGTCTTGGACATCGACGACAATGACTTTCCAGTCGGTTTCGCCTTCGTCGAGCAGAGCCATGATTCCGAGAACCTTGACTTGCTTCACCTGGCCAACGTATCCAACCTGTTCACCGATCTCGCAAACATCGAGAGGATCGTTGTCACCCTTGGCCTTGGTTTCAGCGTGGGATTGGTTTGGGTCTTCCCAGGTCTTGGAAAATGGAGAGGAAAACGAGGCTCGTCAGGATGTAATGACGCGGAAACGATGATCAACGACGCACCTGAGGGAAGGCACCGTAGTTCCAGATGTACCCATGGTGAGGGAAGCAGTTGCGGACGTAGCGAAGACGACCTCTCTTGATGTCCTGCTTGATGGGGTTGAAAGCCTCATCCTTGGAGATTTCGAGTTTGGCGTTGGTCCAACGAGGAACCTCAACAATCATGTTGAAGATGCCATTGTTCTGGTCGGCAAAGAGAGGAATATCGTGCCATGGAGAGATGACAGAGCCATTTTGCTCTATGAAGACACGGTGCTCTGGAAGAGACCTGAGTTGAACGTCAAAAAAAGCAACACCACCTGCAAAACCTACCCAGGGTGTTGGCTGCCCCAATCTGACGAGGGCCATATTCTGAGTTGACAGCGAATGAGAGAAGTAGAACAAGAAAAATGAAGAAGAAAAAACATACGGTTGGTCATACTGGAATTAGAACTGGAAGAAAGTAGGCGTTGGTGAAGAGCAAGGCGTTGCGCAGCCGTGTTTGTACCGTTCTTGCTCATAAATAATAATTGGGGCTGTAAGGCAAACTATTTGCTTATCCGTCGTCATCTTATCGTCTGTCATCAGCAAAACATAATAAAGCACGAATTCGCACCACAGTTGCTCTACAGAATGCTCTTTGCATTAATTTCTCTCCTCCGAACCGATTCCGGACGTATTTTGGGATGTAGTATCGGGTAAAAGGAGAAGGGGTGGCGTCCTTATAAGCGCGGAAGAGAACGGAAGGTTGTTACGCATCGCGAAGAGCAAATTGTCCAATATAGTTTACAAAACGTCCCTAATGCTAGTTATTTCACTCCTCCTTGTGCAAGGATATCCTCCTCTGCCTTCAAAGTTGTTTGCTTCCATTTGAACTTGGTGAAACTGTTGTTAAAGTCTAACCGCAACAGCAGTCGTTCAACGTGTCGTCGTACGTCTATCCTATCACCATCCACAGCTTTTCCGACTCGCGAAATATTGAACGTTGTATGGTTGGCTATCGTAGCGTTCATGTGAATTGACTTTGACGCGTCGGTAGACGTGAATGGTTGTTGTAATGTTGAACTCGACAGTTGTTCGTAAAAGGAGTTGAGAAGATCGTGAAGGGTCTAATGGAAGTGTGAGTGTGTTTCCATTGTACAAGTACCGAAACTAACCTCGTTGATATCGGCAACAACAATATGGCGTTCGTGAACCAGTACCCCAACTTCCTCCGCGCCACCTTTCATACTCCCTTCAAACAGCAAAGCTGGGAGAATGTCCCCACCCCACCGTTCAACCTGAGCGACAAATCGCTCGCAGATTTCGAATATATGCGAGAGAATCGTCGTCACTTCCGGATTTGTGAGAAGACATCCAGTCAACAGCCGATCTAAGTACGATGCATGAATTTGCCGGAGGGTAGTGAAATCCAAACGCGTGGACCCAGCGACGTTCGAGGCAGCACTACGTGATGGCGGTATTGACTTCACACTACCCGTAGACTGGGCTCCTGGAATTCCCTTCTTATCCTGACCCTGCGCCAACTCGCGCTTCAGTTTCAGATATTCAACATCCACCACATCGATCATGATGTAGCCGAGCAGCGTGTCCAAGAACCACCCCATATCTCTCACAACGCCCCATCCGCAACGCAGCAAGGCCGACCGTGTCGCCAGGTCCTCAGCCGTACCGCCTTCTCCCAGGCCTGTCCACCGCCGGCGTGCCCTTTGAGAATTCGAGAGAGAAGTCCAGCACGTGTGAATATTCGTGTGCGTCTTTCGTAGGGCAGACAGATATGAGAATAGTGCCGCGTATGCAGCCAGATCAGACTGGTGGACGAATAGATCGAGAGGCCACTCGACAGAATAGTTGAGGGTAAGAGGAGTCCCCAAAAGCTGGGAATTGAAGAGTGACATATCGAGTACCGCCGGGTGGACGGTGGAAGCCGAAAACGATGTCGTTTGACGGAGGTTAGGAGCGGAACCTAACGATGGAAGGAGGGGGCGAAGAGGACCTGTGGGCATGGAGAAACGGAGCCGGGATAATGATGGATCTTGTTGGGCGGTTGTACCTAGCGAAGCACGGAGAATCGCAAGGTTCAAGTCCTGTTCACGTATCATGGATGTAGCGCCGGAACGCACAGTCAGTCTTGATAACTTCAATCGATCGATTTCCCGTATCAACGAGAGACTGAACTCTCCATTGCGCAGAAGGAAGTAGTCAGCTCTATGGAAAGTTAGCCACGCCAGCCAGACAACATGGTGAGAACGCACAAGGAGTCCACCGCATCCTCCACTGCCTCCATGGTTAGAACATTGAGCCAAAGCCATTCACTGACGCTGGTTCTTATCTGAGCAATGAGCCTGTCGAAATTGGTGCTCTCATCTGGATATACGCCCTCTAATGATATTGCGTGCTCCAATGCCAAACTGGCAGGAAGTTGTTTCTGCCATTTAGCGGCTTTGACAGTGGCGATTGCCCGCCCAACATACAGAATGGAATCGCGCGACTGTGTTGAGACGCAAGAAGGCATTGAGCCCTCCAGAAGCGTGAATGATTCGGAGGCTAGTGGATCTTTGGAGGATAGGGTTCCATGAACCACGAAAGCGATGAGCTGCGTCGTCCACACGCGTTCAACCGCTTGGCAAAGGAAATGGAAGATATGTGCAATTCGGTGCACTCCCGTTCTCGAGCGTTCGAGGAGCAAATCAATCAACGGTCCAGGCTGCCAATCTGTCTGTGCCTCCAACTCTTCGATCAACGCGGTAAGCGCGACCATCGGCGCGTCCCATTCTGAAAATAACGCGCGAATGGACGAGAGCGGTACAAAAGACCCACTCGCGACCAGGTTTGAATCGCGTCGAAGGACTTTGGCCTCGGTGTTGATTACCAAGGATTCGTATTCGTCCTTTAGAATGTGGTTGATAGCAGCACATAACGCACAGATATATCGAGAAGATGACGAACTTGTTGATAGAGATTTACATGATGATTTTATTCTGCGATAATTGAAGGCGATTTTCCCTAATGATTCGAGGCATTGTTGTTCTCCTGGATGAAGCAGAGGGGTAAATGAGGGATGAATTGTATGGTCTGTTGGAAAGAGAGAGGATGGATGGCCAGCGAGAACCAGGAGGACCTCGGAGATCATCGCGGTTGTTGTCCAAGGTACGCGGGGCACTGCCACTAGCAACTGCGCGCTCGTTGCCTGCAACGGGTATTGGTGACCTTTTCCCCCTTCTTCAACGACGCTCATGGCAGCGACGACCTCTCCTCAATTTCACAATCCAACCAGATCATTCGACTTAGAAGACGCATTTGACGACGGCGATGATGACCACGACCACGATTTCAGATTCTCCTCGGACGCTATACGGCAGGAGATGGCGAAGAACGCATCATCATGGTCAAACGACGACAACGTGTACGATGAACAAGAATCATCTTTTACCAATCGCCAGTCATTTCACGAACAAGATTTGTCTGTTTCCACGCTCGATATAAATGGAGAGCAGCGTTCCTCTCCGCCTCCAGAGACCCCAGATGACGAAGCGAATTCCCCTCACTTTGTTCAGATATCACTCTCCAACTCAGGCTCTGCCGTTGCGGAAAAGCCACAAATCGAGGAACCAGTACAAGAGGTGAAGCCCTCCCAGGTGGATAACGCTGAACCTGTTGTGGCTGCAGAGAGCCCACATCCGTACCCCACAGTCCTAATAGACGCCTCGAAACCCCCATCTCACAGAGTTGTTTTGTCCTCGGATCTCAGCGAAACCGGGGACGAAAAAGCACGGTCATTATCTTCCTCACCACCGCCTTCGTCTCCTCCACGATCATCGTCTGACGATGGTTCTGAACATAGTTCAGACTTCAAGTCAAGTCAATCTCTACCCCCCACGCCATCCCGCGCAGAGCATAACGCAAGTCATGCTACTTCAACTTCTGCTCTTCCTTCATCACCGACAACCTCAGCGGCAGCTGCCGTGGCTGTTACCCCAACGGCAATTGCGCCCTCAACATCCAACACCAGTACTACGCTTGCGCCTCCCAGCTCAAAGTTCAGTGGGCACAGACAGACGCGGTCTCTAGGACCAAGTACATTTGAAAAAGTTCGAAGCCGAACTCGGCCTTCCTTCCTGCCTCCCAAGAGTCGGCAGGAGGATGACAAACATATGGCAGAATGGCAAGCTCTCATGAAACAAAGTCGGGCAATCGGTGAGTTATCCGCTCATCATCGCTAATGCAGGTTCTAATCGCCACGAATTCCAGCTGAGCAAAAGCGAAAAGCGCTGCAAGAACGTCGTTTGGCACGAGAAAAGAAGATTGAAGAGTCACTAAACTATTGGGAGAAAGAAATCGTCCCCGATTGGAGAGTTGTTCTTTCGAATCCCAAGATGCGGAAAGTGTGGTGGAGAGGAATTCCGACCAAGCTTCGCGCTTTCATGTGGGAAAAGGCAGTTGGCAATCCTCTTGCTCTGAGCAAAGGTACTCTTCCTTTCGATAGGTCTCTATCCTTTCTTTGACTGGTCAGCCTTCCTTTCCAGATAACTATCGATCATGTCTCGCCCGAGCTAAGAAGGCACTGAACGCTGGTACATTCCCCGCTGCGACGCTGACGATGATGGAGGACGACATTCGGTCAACTCTTCCCGCTTTACACATCTTTCATCATGAAACAGGACCGCTCTATGCTGATTTGAAGGACATGTTGTGTGCTTGGGTGGTAGCGCGTAGCGATGAAGGGCTAGGTTATGTCTTTGGAGCGAGCAAAATTGCAGCAATGTTTCTTCTCAATATGCCAATTCAGCAAGGGTTCGTCGTGATGAGGAACCTTCTGGAACGACATTGCATGCGATCATTCTACGGGGGGGAAAGATCGAAAGATGATGTAGGTCCATGATATCTTTGTGATATGTTCAATCTTGATTTGACCTCTATATAGGTCGAAGCTTACTACAGGTAAGCGTCAAGTATTTCCCCTTGGAGTTCACGTACTTAATACCAGGCAGGATTTTCGATACATTGCTTGCGGACGGCATGCCCAAAAGTGAGTCGTCATTCAACCTAGGAGAGTTTTCCGCATTCACCTTACCGAATGGGTGAAATTCTAGTCTACTTCAACTTCAAACAGCACCAGATCTCACCCGCAGTCTATCTTCCGGATTGGCTTATACCACTTTTTCTCAATCATCTCCCGTTCGAAGCCTGTGCGCGGCTATGGGATGTATTGATGCTGGAGGGTGATGCATTCCTTTACCGGGCAGCCCTCGGTATTCTTGCCGTCCTTGAGCCCAGACTCTTCTTCCCTGACCGAACAGAGTTGATCGAACTCCTCAGGTGAGCTCATGTGCCCACCTCCATTCGACCGCTCGTTCATCGTCTTCATTCTTGTGCAGGGGAGAGAACAAAGCGGCAATAGAAGTCGCCACCCGGGAGGGCCTGCAGTTGAATGGCGGGAAGTACGAGATATATGGTGTAGACGAGGAGACGTTATGGGCCCGCATCGATGGCATGGACGACTGGTGGAAGGAGAGCACTTGGAATCGGCTGATTCAGCGTGAACTTCCGGATCGATAGACCTGTTGTAGAGAAACCAACTCATAATCATTGTACCTTGTCGCTCTCCATAACTGTGTATACGGGAGAAGACGTATTCTAGTGTATGACATAGCTAACATATCATTTGGCCCGTGTAGAGGTTTTCGAGCGGAGGGCTGGATTGTCTATTTCCTTTTTAGGTATGAATGTTGCCGAATCTAGACTTGTCCGCGACCACCTAGATGCCACTGCCCTCAAAACACAGCGGCCCGTGTGCGTCTTCATCGAGAAAACAAATATTGTCCCCGAGGTCATCCGGTATGGACCTTTGGAGTGTCGTCTGGACTGTTCTTGCGAGTCGAGACACTGGTATGTCGAGCCTATAAGAACCACCAGAGCCAATGCGATTCCCCATCAACCAGCCTATCGGTGCTTCAGCTCGAGCTTCAAAAGCCTCAATTCCATCCTCCTTCACCTGCACAAACAACAAACAACCAACATCCTCAACATGTACTACACTTTCCTCGCCAGACGACCAGTAAGTCTATCGGTCTCTTATACTGACTTCAGCACGAGCTCAATGTTCATAAAAGACCATCGCTGCATGGACCGCCATTCAAATTAGTCTGGGAACATATACCTGGTATCAATGGCGCGGATCGAAGTGAGTATTCACTCCCCAGGTCCTTCACCTTGTGCAGAATCTGACCTTTCTTCCTCGATAGCTTGTCCTTGAAGCTCGTTCCAAGAGGAGTTGGTGCTCACCTATCTGAGCTGAAAATCAAGGAGCGACAAATGATGTGATCCCTCCTGACTCCCTCCTACCACCATTACTCGACCGACTACATCCACGCCGCGCTGCAAGAAGTATTTATGATAGCATGTAGAGTGTAATTTGTATCATACCGATGGACATTTCTCGAATATTTCCTTCTTGCAACATATTCTGAAGATTCTTCCGAGTAAGATAGGATCCACAAGACTTCCTGAGCACAGCTAGTTATACATTACACCGTACACTTCACGACATATACCAGAATAAAAGGTAGCCGCCGACAAGGTAACTAAACATGTCGAGTTCAGTACTCAACCGGAAACAGGATGGGTCAAAAACTCACATAAGGACCTTGACCTGAGGATCGAGATTGTTGAATTGTGCGAAGAGTCCACTCCCAGCATCGCCATCGACGTTTGCAGGAGCCGGGCCTCCACCCAGTGTTTGCCCTTGACCAGAGAAAGCACCGCTCAAGGATCCTGACGAGTGTCGACGAAGGGCATCCTCTATTCCACTATAGTGTTGAACGTAGAAGTTGCAACTCGAAATGAGCTCTCGGGAGATATGTGGGGTCGAGTTTACACGTACGCCTTATTCGCACCCCTCACTTGGTCGACCTTCGTGTCTCCCTTCAGGAATATGAATGTGGGCCTACATCCGCTCGTCAGTGCTGTCAGACAAGCCTGGATTTCCATCGTCTTCTCACATTGCAGAGATCCGGTACATTTGGGCCACATCCTTCGCGGCGTCCACATCGCATTTCAAAAAGTTGACGTTCTTGTACTGTTTTGAAAGGGATTCGAAGGTCGGGGCTATCGCGTGACATGGTCCACACCTTTGTCAATCGGTGTATAGATATTCTCAACGATCCTGCATGGACGTTTCGAGAGGTACAGAGACGCACCAGGTCGCGTGGAAGTCAATAACCTAACGAGGGAGATTATGGATTCTTCAGGACTTCATTCGGGATCCAAAGACGCATAACGTACAGAAAGCTTGTCCTTTGACTTTGAGAGAATTCCATTAAGCTGAGAGACGGAGGTTATGTGAGTAATAGACATGGTCGTGGAAGAGAAGGTGATGCGTTGGGGCTAGGCAGGAACTGCCGAGCCGGCCCTTACTCAGCCGTTCAGGCGCCAGGAAGATTTGGGCGCTAAAGTCGCGCTTGGACCGGGACTACCACGATCTCAGTGGCCATCGGTTCAATCGACAAGAAATCATGGATTCTGGAGAGCATACTCCAGAAAGAAAAGGAAGACCTCGACCTCCCTCCATTTTTGACGCACTGATGTCTCTTTCACCGCCCTCGCCCATCCTGAGCGCGTCTCTCTCCCCCTCCTTTTCATCTGAGGAGATACCAGTTCTGTTATTCAACTCGCCTCCTTCAGATTCTAGCCTAGTCTACGGTGCAAGCATTAGAAGGCAGTCGGAATATTGCTCGAGTATACACAGCATGGGGTTATCAACTAGCAACAGTACGGATACGGTAGGGACTGTGGGCACAGTTGGGACTTTCGGACAGTTTCGTCGGCGAGTTTCGGCACAAAGCTACAGCTATTCCAGTGGACCATGCACAGATATCAGCGAAGATGAAGATTTCGCGGATGGTGCAACCGAAATTACAGTGCCTCTAGACGGTCGACGAACAGAAAGTATCTCGATGACAAGCCCGCGTACATGTTCTTCAGATACCGACGACACAACAAACCCTCAAGAAGCTTTAGTATCAGCATCTGATGGTCGGGAATCTTGTGGTCCTACTATAGCTACTATATCCACCGCCACTTCGACAGGCTCTTGCGTCGCTCATGTATCCCCTCCTTCACCATCACCATCTGTCTACTCTACACTTTCATGTTCGTCCGCGCCTCGCCCTCGTATCAGGGCACAACTGTCCTCCGAATCTCGCCCGTTGAGCTACTCTGACTACGCGGGAGTACTCCACTCATCTACGCCAGCAGAGCCAAAGTACGCCCTCAAATCGCCACATGTACTCGCTGGAACTCGTCGAGCAAGAAGTCCTTGCAGGCCATCCTCCCCCTCCCCCTCTCATAATGACGACCAGCTTCCTAGTAACCTCAACTGGCTTCGTACCATCAGAGTCGAGATGCACATAGACCAAGAGGGGTTCCGCTCGGTCGTGCCTACCTTCCGTTTTGCTGGATATTCTACGAATCCCCGATCTCTGGGAGACGGCTTGGAAATAACGGGAGGCGTAGCCGAATTTGTACCTGTATCGCGACAGACGTTCAATTTCCACTATGCACCCTTTGAAGGACAGCCTATTCTCAGACGCTTGACTACGAACGGCGAAGCTAGGGATTACATCTCTAGACAAGCTACATTAAGCATCAAATCGAACGGTGTCTACACGGTCAGCGGTGTTGAGACTTCAGCATTGCTCGGCTCTCGAGAAAAGCACACGGAGGCGGCCAAGCTCAGGTGGAAACTGGACTACATTGTGGACGACAAGAGGGGAGCGAGAACTGTAGAGGGAGAAAAGAACTTCACGCCGCTCGCATTCTGTTGCTCTCCGTTGCTGCTCCATCCTTTGCAGGGGAAGAAAATCCGGTTGATGCATGTCGTGAAAAAGAGCGTGGTGATGAAGTTGGTTGCGGAGAAGATGGAACCACCGAGGCTCTTGCCTTCGCCGAAGCTTTCTTCTAGCGGTTCTTTACCTCTTTCTATTGGCGATAGCTTGCCTTCGGATAACGACTTGGGTGCGGCTCGCCCTACGTATCCACAGCTACCCTTGGCGCAGATGCTCATGAACGATGGGCAGAGACCTTCCCGGTTCCGTCGACGGAGAGCTTCTTCTGGAGGGGAGGAGAAGAGGCGAATTGAAAACGATGAACCTAGCTCGGGGCAGGTGAAGCCGAGGCCGGTGTCGAGCGGTGGGTTGAAGACGTACCGTCATATTCTACCTCCATCGAAGTTGTCCGAGATGTTGGATGACTTAGGTCAGGAGAACACCGAGCCAGATGTTTCAATGCACTCTTTGAGGCCACCGCCGAGGAACGTGCAACGGTGAAGACGTGCGAAAGGTTGCTGATTGGTTTTGGGGTTATCTTTGGGATTTGGTTGTAACTTGTTATCTTGTATCATTCGCCCGGTTTTGTGAAGGACTCGGAGCCACCCTGTATGTTTCTTGTACGCGATTTAGAAGTATCAGCCTTCGAGCGCTCATAGGACCCTAGGAGAAATCCGCGGTGGCCATCCTCGATGAGAATAATGATAAACAAACATCCCGCGAATAGAATATACATGTACAGCAATTCGAATCAATCACAGCGCAAACACACCTCTACTACCATCTCCAACACCATGGCATGTGGTGGCTGCCCCGCTCAGGATTCGAGAGTTGCTGAGAGCATGACGTGCGTATATGGGCCTTGCTGTTCTTCTTCTGATAATCTGCATGCTGATATGTGGCTCGTGTTATCCCTTTTGGCAGTCGGCTCAATGCTGCGTTAAATCGGCTCGAGAACTCTCGAACCCCAGGCTCTGGACCTCCACCTTCATTCGTTGATAGAGGGAACACGGTCAATGGAAGCTCTCATTACATTCGCGACGTGCAAAATGTCCCCAACATGCTCGTAGGGGGATTCAAGGGACTCGATCCCCAGGTTAAGATCCTGCTGTGCGTTGCCAAGTCATCCGTGCTTTTGACTATCACTTCTGACTCGCTACTCTCAACCCCTCAGTTGGATTCTTGGCGGTTATATGTTTTTCTGGTATCTGGCCTGAATGGATATGCACCAAAGGCATAGAGCTTTTGATTTTGGTGGTGTCTTCGAGTCAGGCTGGAGTCAAGTTGTGCGGTACATGTACTATCAAAGTATTCAAAAAATATATAGGACAGGTATAATTTATTGACAATTTGAAATCCGTCTTGCGTCTTCTATAAGCTCCTTGAGTGGTCCACGTAGAGAGGTTGTCTGGAGGCTGTATGTAGAGATGATGGCGTTGATTGGCATTTGGTTTGAATGTCGAGTCCAGGCTCGAGTCAGTGACCGTAAGTGACTAGTGATGGGATGTCCCAATTTTGGTAACTCTCCCTTTTTTATGATTCTTTTGACCGGTGCAGCTCGTGGATCGTCATCACTCTCTTTCCCCCTCGTCTATCGTTTTCGTTCAACCGTAATATTCAGGAACAGTCGAAGAGCGGCCTCCATGTCAGCGCAGCAACCTCAATGGACAAAGCCAGTCCCAGAACAGTCGGAGCCTGTCCTCAAGGTCTACAACTCGTTAACACGGACAAAAGTCTGTCTAGATCGAAATCCCTACATGCGCTCAAAGTCACTCACCTGCTTCACGATCGGAATAGAATGAATTCGTTCCCAAGAATGGCAGACTAGTAAAATGGTACAACTGTGGACCGACGGTGTACGATGCTTCACACATGGGCCATGCTCGGTGCGTGCTTTATTGCCTCACCTTCGCGACACAAACCAACTCTTCATTCACCAGTAATTATGTTACGCAGGATATAATACGAAGGATAATGTCTGATTACTTTGGATATGATGTTCACTTTGTTATGAATATCACGGATATCGATGATAAGGTGCGTCCATACGATGGCAAGACCTTGACCTCTCGATTGAACGTGTAACAGATCATAAAACGCGCCCGTCAAACACATCTTTTAGATACCTTCCGTGCCGACACGACTTCACTGACCGACAACCTGATTTCCCAAGTACAAACTGCATGGCGCAATTTTGTCAGAAACGAACTCGCGAACGGGCTGGCGGAGGAAGAGAAGGCATCGCAGGGAAGTGAGGACGAGAAATGGGCGCAGATCACGGAGAAATACAAGAACAAGGAATGGAAGCAGGCTTGTGTGCGCAGAGACGAGAAATTCGACATGAACTATACCTCGGCGGTATGTCGGTCCCCAGCCTATGTCTCGTCATGGACACGTATCAATCTCACACCCCCTTAATCCCCAGAATCGCGCCTTCATAGCCATTAATGACGCTCAAGCCCAATTCAAAGCTGGCCAGACCGATCAAGACGCTGCACATAAGTTAATAGACGAATCGAACGACGTCTTGACTGTGTTCCTTGATGAACAGGTGGCCTCCTTGTCATGCAGGACCAATTGAACGTTGACTGATAGTTTCTTCATCAGTACAAAGCCACTGTCACCGACCCTTCTCTTTCCCGCAACCTGGCGTCATATTGGGAAGGCCGATTCTTCGATGACATGGCACGCCTTAGAGTTCGGGAACCTGATACTCTCACCCGTGTGACGGAGTATGTTCCCGAAATTGTCGCGTTCATCGAACAGATCACCAAGAACGGATATGGGTATGAGGCCGAGGGGAGTGTCTATTTTGATACCAGAGCCTTCGACAAAGCCGATATACATGATTACGCGAAGTTAGAGCCATGGAGTAAAGGAAACAGAGAGATTGAGGCTGCAGAAGGTCGGTTCTTACGGTTTATCCGTACCTGAAGCATTTGGTTTTTACGTTATTTTTTCCTCTTTAGGTTCCTCATCGTCAAAGTTTGCCCGTCGTTCGACTGCCGACTTCGCGCTTTGGAAGGCTTCAAAACCAGGAGAACCTTCATGGCCTTCACCTTGGGGTCCGGGACGCCCTGGATGGCACATAGAGTGCTCTGTGATGGCCAGTGCGATTTTGGGCAATAATATGGACATCCACTCTGGAGGTATAGACCTGGCGTTCCCCCACCACGATAACGAGATGGCTCAGTCTGAGGTAGGCCATGACCCCCGGCATTTACCTCGTGATTGAAATTCACTCAATGCTAGGCTTACCACGAATGCCCGACATGGGTGAACTACTTCTTGCACACCGGTCACCTACATATCGAGGGCCTGAAGATGAGCAAGTCCTTGAAGAACTTTATAACAATCGATGTACGAACACTCGTTTCCCATACACTCGACAAGTACCTATGTCTTCCTCACAGGAAATTTTACAACGATACTCCGCGCGTCAACTCCGTCTAGCCTTCCTTACCCAGCTTTGGAATGCCAAGGTCGACTTTTCCGAGTCTCTGATGGCTGGGGAGGTCAAGAACCTTGAGACGACTCTCAACGTAGGTATCCACGTTCACTGTTAGGACATTGTCGCTAACTTCTCTCTCACAGAACTTCTTCACCACAGTCAAAGCCATCGTTAGCCAGTCACGCGCCAATGGACTGGTCTCAGACGGTTATCACCACTACGAACAGCCCGAAAGCGAACTCACCGCGCGGTAAGACTTTTAGGCTTTTCTACGTGAGGCAAAGCACTCAGTCGAGTCAAACAGCTTCCACGAAACCCAGTCTAACTTCAGGGCTGCTTTGTGCGACTCGTTCAACACACCTGAAGCTCTCAACTCTATCCGCGATCTTGTATCACGAACGAACACTTATATCAACTCACGAGGGAAGAACGTCAATGTAGGAGTAGTCGAGAACATCGCTCGCTGGACCGGGAGAATGCTTCGCATGTTCGGCTTGGGCGAGGGGGAGAACACTGAGGTTGGTTGGGGACAAGAGAGTAAAGGCGGCGAGACCTTCAATGTGCGTTGTTTTTTCTTCCTGTCTTTCGACCACCCCGGTGATAGTCATAAATTTGTAGCGAGAAGAGGTCCTCATGCCTTACCTCCGAACTCTGTCTTCGTTCCGAGATGGCGTACGCAAGATCGCGATGGCTAAGGGTGACACGGCTTTGAAAGATATCCTGGCCCTTTCCGACAAACTAAGGGACACAGATCTATTGCCGCTTGGTGTCGCACTGGACGACCAGGAAGGTTAGCCATCTCGTAGCACGCGATGTAATAAGTTCGCTCACACATACACTTAGACGGCCAGGCCCTCGTGAAACTTGTGGATCCGGCGGAGTTGTTACGAGCCCGAGATGAGAAGAAAGCTCAGACGGAGGCCAAAGCGGCGAAGAAGGCTGCAGCTGCAGAGGCTGAACGTCAAAAACGTCTTCAGAGGCTTGAGAAGGGACGCGTGCCTCCGGAACAGATGTTCAAGTCACCGAATGTTCCTGAAGGAACGTACAGCTCCTGGGATGATACTGGGATACCTCTCACAGACGGCGAGGGGAAGGAGTTGAGTAAAAACCAGGTAAAGAAGGTTCAGAAGAGCTATGCGGATCAGAAAAAACTGCATGAAGAATTTCTGGCATACCAGAATAGCGAGAGTAAATAGTTTGGGAGTATCTTAGAGGTTGTATCTCAGCTTCGGTTCCACTGCTTATCATTATTTCAGTCGTGAGCTACACATTGTACCACAATGCTCGACTCATCGTCCTTTCTTGAGGACCAAAAATTCATAACATTTTCAGCACCAGTCATACAAACGAAAAGTCAAGTCAAGCTAAAGGGCCAATCACAGTAAAACCACCCATACAACGACGAAAACGTCCCATGATTAGACAGAGGGCTTGAGAACGGTGACTGCGGGAGTCTACGTTGGGCCGAGAGACAAAGGCAACGTGCGTGTGTGAGGAAGAAGTGTCTTGCTGGCTGAAAGAGCGAGAACGACAGAGTGGGGAACGACCAAGGATCCACGGAACCCAAAGATTTGTATGAAAGAGAACGGCGCGAGGTTTGATCAGGCCAGATTTCGAACCGAGATTTTTCTGTGGTGTGGTTCTGAGCCTACGCGTTGCATCATATCCGCTGAAGGCTGGTCGGGATTTTGTTCATAGTCCTGGACGTCAAACCGTGTGATCTACGCCATGTTTCGAGAAGAGTAAGTTTCTCACCTGTCCCCATCCTTGCGCACTGAAACTTCGCATCTTCGGCGTACCTGCACTCCGAAGGCTAGTGCTTGCCCCTACACCACGACCAATCTGACCATAGCCCCTCGAAGCCTTTGTAATCCCCGTTAATCCTTTTTTGTCTGCGCTGGCGGACTCCGCCTGGCTTATCGAGCCACGGGAGTCAAAACTACTGCTCCTATCACTCGACGCGAGATCAGAGCCTCTACTCCCCCTTCCGACCCACTTTCTCGGATCCAAGAAGTCGATCTGAGGGACACTGAACCGCACAAGCTTGCGTTCAGAATTGCTAGAGGTGGCGCTCGCGTCCAAAGAAACCGACTCTTGCATGTCTAGCTGTCGGTAAGTCCGGGCGTTGAGGCTACTGAGGAGAGATATGATGTGTAATTCGGAGAGAGGAAGGTTGAAAGCGAGATGTCTGTGAGCATCATGAATCGTGAGTCGCTCCAATATGATACATCAAAGAGTAACGAGGCGCCAACTGACAGGCCAGTGGGCTAAAGACATTTATGCATGAGCGAGCGATATGGGAATATATCTTGATGCATACAACACATAAAAAGACGGCGACGTCGACGATTGACCAAAGCGCAGTCACAGAACCAGTATCGAGAGTTACTGCGGTGAAGACAAGTTCAGTATGTTTCACCGCGGAACTAAAGTGCAAGTTCTTACAGTGGATAGTCCTGCTAATGCTCCGGGATATCTCAGTGCCCGTACCCGTTTCTCTTCTCATCTGTTAGGGCAGGAGTGAACTGAACGCATGCGAGACGGGAGTTGAGGAGGATCACACACCCTGATGTGGCAAGGTACGGTCAGTCGAAACGAAGAACGTGGGAAGGGAAATATCATTCTCACAAAGAGGTGACCATAATGACGGAAATTGAAATGTCTGTAACAGTTTGGCTTACCATCCAGATCAACACCCAGGCCTAGGAGTAGGGAAGAAGATGCGTTTTTCAGTTGGCCGTGATAGATTCCGGAGAAAAGACAGACTCTTGCGATGACTCGAAACTGGTCGAAAGAAGGAAGCATCCTCGCTAGAACCATCGTCCCGACTGACCCAACTGTGTGGTTTCCATGAGTTACGGCGACACGGAATCGTGTAAACCTACTTAAGCCGACCACGGCAAGACAGACGACACCCAGTGCCAACGGTAGGTTGCAAGTGAGGCATTTGATTCTCCATGCGTAGAAGAATTGAACCACAGCGACAATGGCTCCCTCGAGGCAAGCTTTCAGTCCATAGCAAGCGTTCGAGAAACATTCATACTGTCATGAAGCCGTCTGCGCGCATATATGCCATTCAGCCACGCCCACTTCATAATTACTTCAAGGACACACCGGTCGCGCATACTAGAAAAGGGCCAGTTAGCCAAGCCAAATGCAAGGTACCCTACCCTGCACGCACTCCAGTTACAAGTTTTGAGAGGGTCAGAACTTCCTGTGGCTCGAGTCAGGACACACTCTTAAAACGATGGCTTCGGATAAACTGACCAAAGTTGACAATTAGAGCCGTGTAGATGTAGACGGAAAGGAACGAGGTATTGAGCATGTTAACAAGAAGTAGCATAGGAATCTGCCATGGTCGAACATTAGTCGGCAACGCGTTGTTTGAAGTGCCGAGGAGTCGAAACTGACGAAAATACTCATCCACAGTGGATCCCTGCCAACCAGTGAGTCCGTTGAGTGTTAAGGCGACTCAGTGAGCTAATGAAAAGCGACTCACTTCCTGCTCTCCGACATGTATGTATACGTTTGTGCCATGGTAATACCCATCATAAAAAGCTGCACGCTGAACCCGATCAGCATAGGACCATCACTTCAGCGACGTTGAGTGAGTTTGATCCACCACGATACGCGCCAGAACGTACGCAATCTCCGCAGGATTGCGCGAGCGCATCTTGTTAGCACCTTGGTGGTGGGTTGCCTCGGAGAAATGGTAATCGGAGGAGGATGAGGTTGGTGGCGGAGGTGAAAGAGCCAGTGAACAAACGCCAGATAGGCGCTTATTGCCGCGTGCCATATTTACGTCATGGCGCGTTTGTGCACGGTCGAAGTGAAAGGAGAAACCCCCTACAACCTTCACGAACTTTCAACCAGGCCCGAAATGCCGATTGTCATTGTGCTTCTGAGTCTATTACCCGCAGGGTCGTATATTTCTATTGTAGCTTATTCTCGTACGTCGACCCGCCACACCGTTGCCTTCGTCCTTGCAAGATTTCAAACCATACGAAGTTCCAGCACTTCTGAATTATTTAGTCTGACTCAACTGCCGGACTTTCTCCCCAACGAGCTTCTTGTTCCTCAACAGGCAATAATCACCCCAAGACGCTGCTGTTCTCCATCCATTCACAGGAACGTACAGTGCGCGAGCCCACAACGGCGTGTATCTGGAATCAAGGAACGGTAGGCACTCTACTCGTTCCCAAACGTCCGACTGCACTGCATATCGAGGCTCGAGAGGTGACTCGACAGGGTGTTCCGGGTAATCCAGATCGATGAGGTAGCTGCATGACTCTACTGGAACCTACAGATCGAGATGAGCAACACAACACATCTTGACCAAATCTAGACTTACATAATGCGAAGGTTCCTCTTTATTCAAGTCATTCAAACCTTCAGGCTGCACCCTCGTCTGTGGACGCCACCACCAATTCGACTTTGGTGCCTTACTTTGCTCCGGGAAATGGCCCGGTAGCAATCCATGGAAGTCGTGTTGGATGAATTCCACGTTGACCCCATTCGGTACAAGGTAGTGTCCCGGGAACCTGTACCACTCTTTCCCCACGCACAATGTCAAGTCAAACTCCTTGATAGACGTCAAATCAACGACGTGGTCGTCTTCACGGTACTTGGATCTGGTGGGTGGAGGAGGAGGGAGAAGGCCGGTGATTTTCAAGAGGTGAGGTAACTCGCTGTACTCGAAACGATAGAGGATGGAGAGTGGTGCATGATAATACTCCCAGTTGGCGAGTGTGCGAGAGGCGGATAGGAAGGCGGCGGTAACAAGTACGGAAGTGGTGAAAGTGCTGAAGATCGTGGTCCGTGAAGCCTGCAAAGGTCGTTTAGAGTTCTTTAAAGTCGATAGATGAAAGGTCATACCCTATAAGGCGAGTTGGTTGCCTTGATATAAGCAGTTTCCATCCATCCCCGCACCAGATACAGAGCGACAGCCGCATTGAAAGCTATTAATGGGTACGCTGGGAACATGAACCTCTCTTCCTTGTGTGGCTGGGCGGTCAATATCCCAAACCAAATGTAGAAGGGTGCCAATCTCAAGGCCAACACTGTAAAGGGCGAACTTTCATTCGCCGAAACCTTGGTTACACCGAGCCTGCCTCTGTCGATAAGATAGGTAATTCCCAGGGCTGGCAGCGCTAGTAACGCAAATGGGAAAATAACATTGAAGTTCAGGAGGAGATTGAGGAAGTAGAAACTCGGCGGAGAAGTTCCATAGAGGTCAGGACCGCGGTCTGAAGTAGAGAGGATGTTGTAGTCGATAATGTTGTATGGAACAATCGAGAGCTTCCCGTAAGCCAGGGTATCGATGCCAACGACGGGAATCTTGAGAAAGAATCGTGAGTCCAATGGCGCGTTTCGCGAGGAAAGAGAACCTACAAAGATCAACGCTGCGAGAAAGCCGGCGCCAAAGAGACGCTTCCATCTGTTCAGCATCCATACATTCCTCGAAGCTGGGAAGATTTGATCGCCGCTCAAAACAAACAGCTCCTCAACGACGAAGGGAATTGCCAATGCTAGCGCAAAAGGCCAGCCTACAATCGCTCCCGTAGCGAAAAGGAGGGTGGCGAGGAGTGTACGTCGAGTGTCCCGGGAGGTCGCGGGAACGATTGCATACGCCGAAGCAAGAGTGGTGGTATACATGGCAAACGATGAAGGCAGGAAAGCTGAAGAGGCATTCCACATGCCAGCATTGAAAAGTAGAATGAAGAAGAGGTACCTTCCAACTCTGTGGTTAACCTTCTCGTAGACTTTACGGTAGAAGAGACATTCGGAAAGGGTGCAAATCAATGCCAAAAAGATCCTGACTGCGAAGAACGCAGCTCTCTGACGAGAGTTCAGCCTGGATGGAATGGAACGCGACGAAGAGAAAGCAGATTCACTTTTTGGTTATTGGAAAGGACGCGGGCTATTTGGACGGGAAGATAGTGCAAAAGAATGTATGCCCAGCTGCGAATGGCATATTGAGGTGAAACTTCCCATGTCTGAAAGCCATGGCCTTGGTCTAGAAGGTGAAGTGGTTCCCAAAAGTTGTAGACTAATATACGAAACAGATCAGAGTCAGAATCTTCGGGGTGAAAGGCGCGTACCTTCGTCACAGTCATCGATATTGGAGTACATGGCACCCGTAACACGTACAAGGATAAGAATCCGGAATGCAAGACTGAAACTGGGACTCCATGCGGGCTTTGCGGTCCTTTGAACAGAATGAAGAGTTAGTCCTGTGATCATCCACGAAGACAGAATGACGCTGAACAACCTTCGAACTTTATCCTGCAGTATCCCGGATGTTGGCTGGACTTTCTGTTGAGGTTTAGGTTTGTCCTCGCTCTGCGGGCGTCGAAAACGAATTGTCTGAACTCCCGACGACATGTTGTCAGACGAAACGGTGAATCCTCGGCCTGGGAAAAACAGGAAGACCACACGTGGTATACCTGGTCCGTGCGCATGACGTGATCGCGACGGCAAAACTGACAGTGACAGTCGCGCACCCACACCTGCCTCGCGTCTACGGTCTTCATACTGGCAAACCAGGAGGCTAACGGAACCGACCCGAGGGCTGAAAGTCAGGTTTTGCGACTTCAAAGGCCTCAGACATAAGCTCCCGAACGATTCTCATCCGGTCAATTTTCCACGTAACAGCCGATAAATTCAGATCGAGCTACTGGGCATGGGTGACCCTGAACTTACGATCCCCCTCTCTCTTCATCTCCCAACACTCGTTTCACCCCGCACTGAAGACACCTCGAAACGCCTAACGACCCTCAGAAGAAAGAAGAAAGAGGAAGGGACAATCCGGATAGGGTGCGAATAGGGGAATCGGTTAGCTGGGAAAGGAAGCGGAAGCTTAAATTTTTAAGTCGGTCACCCAACTCAGAAAGTCTTCTTTCGTAGTTTGTTGGATGCCAGCTACAAGTACTCCGAGATCCAGCTAACCAAGGCTTACTTTTTGTCTCACTCCCTTCTTTCCTTCCTACCCCCATCATCTCCCCATTTCTCATCCCCCGCAATGGTACACAGCGACGATAGCCCAGAAACGGCAGACCATTTTATCTATGTCACTCAGGTGTACTTCTGTGGTACGTAGTCCATTTGCCCTCAGTTCCTGCTCTATATCGATGGCTAATTCGCGTCTCTCCAGCAATGTGTGAGTCCTTCTCGTCGACGATGGTGTTCTTCGACGCGTATGAGTTTTACACCACGTTGATCTAGATGCGGTTGTTATATGGGATTGGCTCGTCAGCCTCCCGAGGGAATGGCGATACGTGGGTCTCGTCGCGTCTAAGGTCTCTTCCCCCTCGCTGACTGAGACGTAGGTCTGGAAAACCCACTGGACGCCAGTCAAGGTCGCCTACCTATTCTGTCGGCAAGTAGTCGTATTTTCACCCCAGACTTGCTCAAGCGAATCGCCATTGTCTGTCTCCACAGATACTGGGTCATTGCCGTGGTTCCCTACCTCCTTTTTTGCTTCGTGGCCGAACATTCTCGCGAAACCTGTGAGAAGATCTATAGGGTACGTTCTTTCGCCTCGTCTCCTGTTGTGTACCATAACAGTGTAATGCCTCCACAGTTTCCCGTCGCGTTGGCTATGTGGAACCAAGTTGGCTCGGAATGTGCGTTCATCTCGTCCGAAGTCCCAAAAGCGCTCAAATAACACGCATATATACAGCTGTTCTCTTGATCCGGACCTATGCCTTCTTCAATAGGAACATCTTCATCCTTTGGTTCCTCATATGCGCTCTTAGTGGCGTCGTGGCCTACCAGATCTATGTCGATGCCACTCAGATGTTGCGTACGTGGTCCTGCCATACCAGTCGCTTTCGGACGCCTCTCTGACTTGTCCACTTAGTCTTGCCATTCTTCAAGCCACCCCACGTAAGTTCGACGGACACCAACCATGAGGTAGTACTCAGAAACGCTCTACAGGACAAAGGACCTTGCTTTCCCATGTCAAAGCCACATGCGGCGCATCTGCTCGGTAAGCCATCCCGTCACCTGAGGATTACAAGATCTAACGGCTTTCTAGGTTTTTTCGTGAGTTTCTCAATTGATCTCTCCAAAGTTCTCTCAACGTCAACTGGCTTCAGATCGCTCCGCTCCTTTTTGACACACTCGTTACCTCCATGACTATCATCAAAGCCTTTTCCATCCGCAGGTGTAATGGTGGTCCCAATAGTAGACTCATTCAGACTTTCTTGCGTGAAGGTGATACTCGCTTGTCCCGACGACCGAATTTGGCTGACCTCTTTTCAGGCGTGTTCTACTACATCTTGATCTCCATCGCCAACCTTATCAATGGGATTTTTTATCTACAGTGAGTAAACTTTCCATTACGACAGGGTCAACGGTAATGCTCAAAGTCCGTCAAGGCCTCGCGTGGTTCTCTCCGCTATCAATATTCCACTCAGTGTTATGATGGCGCCTGTGTTGGCCTGTCGTCTGGTGAGCTCATTCCTCTTTTCAGTATACAGGCCAGCCTCATCCAACGCAATTCTAGATTCTCGACCTTCGTGAACGCGGATCGGAGACTGTTACTCACTCTGATGGCACCGGGGTTGCCGCTTTCACGACCAAATCCGCCTCACAGGCTCACTGTTCACCATTTACCCCTCCTCACCATTCCAAGTCCATCGGGTACGGGTACAGTGGACGCAACGCTCGTACGTACGATTCGAACGTCGTACTGAGTACGCTGGGCAGCGTCGGGTTGGACCCTATGGATTCCATGGAACAAGACGTCTGTGACATCGAGCGGGCCAGCTTTGGTTTGGCCGAACTGGGGAGCCTGAACACTGCAATTGGAGGAGCTGATGGCGAACCAATCCAAACCTCAGACTCCGGCTGCAAGATGGACGACGACGATTTTGACAGCGCGCCTAGCACACCCACGCCGTCCAGTCGTAGTCCTGCCCCTGGGTTCAGGACTCTGGAGATGGGATTTCGTCCTGGAAGGGTGCCCAGCACTTCCGAGAGAGGTGTAGGCGGCATCGGTATCAGAGTGGACGTGGAGAAGGCTACCGCCACCATGTAAACAACTCCTGCCCACCGCCACCTGTCGCAATGTCGCAATGTTTTCGTTCTGCTTTCATACCCCTGGATTGTCGTCCCCAAGTTCTTTCGTGGGCTCCATGCCTGACAGGCTCTTTTCACAACACACAGATACCCGCCATAGAAGTCCCCTCGTTCATAAACAGCTTGTTCCCTCGCCTCGGGATGACAGATTCCCTTTTACGATGTGTCCATACCTCACCCACGACAACAATCACCCATTCTCTTGTACGTAGCCTCGCATTAATTCTCCTGATTCCAGCTGTATTTCTATCCGCACGTTCGCCCGCCCATTCCCTTCCCTCCACCCCCACTCCATTTTGTGCACTTTCTTGCATATGCAGGTACTTATTGTTCGATCTTCGTAATTTGGCATTGCACTTGTTTGATGTTTCGAGTAGTCACCTTTTTCATCTTCCTGAACTCGGTCCACGCATTTTGTTTTCTCATCTCATGTTTTCTCGGTCAACCGTATATCACCTTTCGAACACGGTACTATCGTAGAATGTTGATATCCTTCGTATGTCAATGTCATTGGTATTCTTTGGGGCGTCCCAACCAGTAGCACTAGGCCTGGGAGCGGGAGCTCGACTGAAACTGGCGAGCTTGCAACCAGTAACGTCATGCAACGACCGGCAGTTGAATTGACCTCTGTAAGTTAAATACAAACCATCGACCTTTGTTTCCTCCCCTCATTCTGTACGCCCGTCATGAACTTCAAATTCTTTTCGTGGAGCGAATTTCTAGATGGATTACCTCCAGAAGTCGTGCTTCACATATGTGAGTCTTGTGTCTATACTTCCGACAAGCGATGATAATGAGCCCTATGGATCTATACACCAGTTACATACTTGGACCTTCCTGATCTCGCAGCACTCTCTGAGGTATCACCACGTCTGGCAGCACTTTCCTCGGACCCTGCCCTGCACAAGAACAGGCTGAAGATCATCACACCGTCGAGGGTTGAGCACTCCTTGTTTGCGTTGGGGGGACAGCTGCGGCCGACAATACCTGATTTAGTGCATCGGGGTGTTGTACGAGGGCTAGGTATCGAGAGGAGGTGGAGAGATGGGACGTATTTCTACTCGCAAAGGGTGAGTCCCGTGGCTACCTGCCGGTGCATGGTGTTTCATGAAGCTGACTTCTTTCTTCCAGTCCATAACGTTGTACGAAGCGAGTATCAAGCTATCGAGAGGACATGCTGGTCATGTCGTTTCTATGGTTTTGAGGGATAGGCAACAGCGTTATTTGGTTCCTGGCTCCTCACTTCTCAAGTCTAGTCCTCTTGAGCCCACGTTCATTGGTTCAACGGTCATTACCCGAACACTTCCTGGTGTCGATGCGGAGTTCTCATCGACATGGGTATCGAGGCGCCTTCTCCCGGTAATGCACAAGCTCAAGTGGTCGTTCCAGAGGGATAGATTGGCGAAGGTGATCAGAGGAAGGGAGAAGGTTGATTTGGCCAAGTGGATTGATGGGAATTTAGGAAGGGGGATTGTGAAGGAAGGAGAGAGAGTTAGGTTGGCGTTGTGTCCGAGTGTGAGGAGGAAAGTTGGGTTTTATGAGAGCCTCCAAGTGAGAGATTGAAAGGCATTTTTGTGATTTTTCTGTTTGTTTTGCTTGATTCTTGACAATACCTCGGGATATTCTAGGACACTATGTTGATATCATGGACATTATCTGCAATGTATTATTCACGACCATTCACGACTTGATGATTTGTTACACATACTACAACGTGTAATTCTATTTCTCACTGCTTCCATTGAGGTGATTCTTTCACCAGTGACCATGCGGTTTCATCAGGATGTTCTAGCTTGAACCTGAACCTCAATCTCCTAGCAACGAGCAACAATCAAGTTTCGATGAGCCATACCCGACCTCGGATCCTCATCGAAGTATGCGTCGATTCGGTCGAATCTGCTCTCAAGTAATACTTGCCGTTCCTATCGCAGACTCGCGTGCAATGACGTTGATTTAGTGCCGTCCGAGGAGGTGCAGATCGACTCGAACTATGTTCCAACTTGGGCTTGGGGGGTGGAACGACGCCTAGTATTGGCTTGCTGAGAGCCGTTCAGAGCAAGGTGCCCAATGTGCCGATCATGGTATGTGTTTGTCCTCCGGATCCTACTGGTATCGGTGAGCAGTTTCTGAATGTAGAGTCATAGGCAATGGTACGACCGCGGACGGGAGACTTTGTGTATTCAGAGAATGAGGCGGATATCATGCTTGAGGACATAAAGGCGTTCAAAGAGGCCGGTGTTCAGGGCGTCGTGTTCGGGATTTTGACTACCGATGGAAGAGTTGATTGCGAGCGAACGAAAAGGTCAGTTCGTATTTGAATCTAGCGGTCCGAACAACTCAGATCTGAGGATACCCAGGCTCGTTGAGGCGACCGCGCCGTTACAAGGTGTGTATGGGCGTCCTGTTTCAACTACTGTGCATGAGGTACTCATCTAGACACGAGTTTGTTTTCACAGGGCTTTTGATATGACGAAGGACCCATACCAAGGTAACGATTTAATCTTCCTTCAGAGTTCCGTGGCGGTTCTATACGATGTTCTTTAGCCTTCCACGACGTGGCCAGCATTCCAGGCATCACACGAATCTTGACGAGGTATGCCTATGAATCTCCTCGTTATGCATTCATCGATAAAAAAACCCCTACATTCTGAAGTGGCCACAAAACTTCGGTCGTCGATGCCCTGGACGATGTCAGAAAACTCGTCCAATTCAGTCGAGATGAAATTTATACATCAGGGCCATCAATCCTTCCAGGCTCAGGTATCAACGCGAAAACGGTGGAAAAAGTGCTCCTTGAGCTCACACCAACGGAAGTACACATGAGCGGAGGAGAATGGGTCGACACTGAGATGGAATTCAGGCGGGATGGAATGGGCATGGGGATCGGTGGCGAAAGAGACTGGAGCATTTGGAGGACAAGTGAAGCCGCTGTTCGAAATGTTAGGGATATTATAGATGAGTACTCGTTGCAGAGTTCTAATGGTGATAAACGCGATTGAGGCTGCCGGAATTCAGTGCTGCGCAGGTAGAAATAGCTAGTAGAACTTCCGAGGCCCGAATATCCGTGATGGTGATTTGTCAGGCTTGTCCAGGGGAGTTGCTTCTGATAGGTATTTAAGTAACATAGCCTCCTATTGTTATTCTGAGTTCCAGCTTGAACCTGAACCTGAACCATGGCGATACCACCAGGGTTAGTCTGGCTCGCTCAGAACGGTCCTTCGCGCATCTTGCTCCCCGCCGGTGTCGCCTACGCGATTCTACGCCTTCTTCGCGACCTACAAGTCTTGGCGTTGCCCTCGTGGATCAATTCTATCCTTTGTATTCTCTCTGTTCCAGCTGCGTTCGCATTGTCAATTGTATACGCGGACTGGAGGGATGCACGCGCAGCGGCTGCTAGAGGGGCTATTCTTGCTCCCTTCCTCCCGTACAAGCGTCTGGGAGCAATAGACATAGTGGAAGGCCTTGTAGAAACCTTCACAAATGGTTACATCGGTTGGTTCGTCGAATCCATGGGATGGCCACTGTGCTCATACTTTGTAGGTCATGGTATTCTAGCCGAGTGCCATCAGAAAGTAGGAAACACTATGACTGTCAGCCTCTTTTGGGACAAGAGGGTACGTTGGTTCGTTACATCGCGTCGTCCAAGCTTGCATATATCGTTTCGTAATCGTAGATTGAGACCATAGAGCCTTTGCACGTCAAGGTAAGAGTAGAAGCACGGAACGTGCGAGTAATGCTGACCATGATACTCTAACCAGACTATCTTGGCGACGCAGTTCAACTCTCACCCCAAAGGTGAGCACCCTGGCGATTCTGTGCAACGCTACGGCTGCCTGAGCCCTCCGGTCTCCCCTCCTAGGAACCATCTTCAATGGTTTGGTCAAGTCCCTCCTGGGAACCGGTGTTTTCAACTCGGACGGTATGGGCTGGTCCTCGTCTTCGTCAATCGTCGCTCACACTGGTCTTTTCTGCAGGAGAAACTTGGAAGTACGAGCCCGTCTACCTTGAACTGATGAATGGGCACCTCATCAAGATTCTCACAGGTTCCACCGTTCGATGACGAGGCCGTTCTTCACGAAAGAACGCATCAGCCATTTCGACAACTTCGATAGACATGTGGAGGATGCTCTTGCTCAAGCCAGGGCTCGTCTGAAGGAAGGCTACCCCGTTGATTTCCAGGTATGTGAATTTGCCCCCTCCTCTCCTTTCTTTCGGTCATTGTAATGCTCTTTGTTTCGTCCCCCTCTAGGATTTGATCTCCCGTTTTACTCTCGACTCTGCCACTGAGTTCCTCTTCGGTCAGGACGTCCAGTCGCTTTCCGCTGGCCTCATCTACCCGCCCAACTCCCCGCTCGCCGCAAAATCTGCTGGCAATGATCACCCAGCTAATATTTTTGCACATGCATTCGCTGAGGGTCAACTTGCCACCACAAAGAGGTTCTTCTTTGGTGGTGCCTGGCGTCTACGTGAATTTTGGGCGGACGAGGTGCAGAAGCATGTGCAGGTATGTAACCGATACGTCGAACCTATCCTGGAGGAAGCACTTTCCAGGAAACGAGAGCGTAAGGCGCAGGGTTTGAATGAGAAGGACGGCGCTGAGGCGGAGGGAGACACGTTACTTGACCATCTCGTGAATGTGACTGAGGGTGAGTTGGGTCTCTAACGTGCGCCTAAGCAGACAGCTCAGTATTCAGTCACAGACAAGAACCTCATTCGCGACGAGATCATGAACATCATGATTGCCGGCAGAGATACGGTGCGTCCAAAGATAATTTCATCGACGAGCGACAAACTGAAGCTGTTGGCTAGACTGCATGTACATTGACTATGGCCGTGTACATGTTGACCCAGCACCGAGACGTGTTGCACAGACTTCGCGAGGAGATCTTCGAAAAGGTTGGTCCTTCCCAACGGCCCTCTTTGGAAGACATACGCGGCATGAAATTCCTGCGTGCTTTTATCAATGGTTCGTACGCTTTGTGTCCAGCTTCCCAGAGGAAACACTGACCTAGACGGGGTTTTACGCTACAGAGACGCTTCGCTTGTATCCACCCGTGTAAGCGTTTTCGTAACTTGTGCCTGTGTGTCTGACCCAAGTTCTTCGTAGGCCCGGAAATACTCGGTGAGAGTGAATAGGCTCTGTGGTCGAGTCGCCGAACTTGAACGTGCTTGTATAGATCCACCAGTGAGCCTGTCGTATGGCCTGGAGTGAATGGCGGGCCTCCCATCTATATCCCTGCCAACACTCGGTGCGTCAACAATTTCGGACTCACATCATCTAAAACACGCACTGACCCTCCGTCCCATATCTCAGGACCCCATATAACCCCTTGCTGATGCATCGTCGAAAGGATCTCTGGGGGCCTGATGGTGAGTATCGTTCGCATCAAATAGAATAACCTAGATTTCATTTCGTCTGACACCCGGCTTTCAACCTAGCCGATATCTTCGACCCCGACCGCTTCCTGGATCAACGTCTACACAAATACCTCACCCCGAACCCTTTCATCTTCGTCCCATTCAACGCAGGACCGCGCATCTGTCTCGGCCAACAGGTGTGTCCTTTCCTCCGTCTCAATACTCGGCTTGCTCCCTGACTGCTTTGATAACACGTCTAGTTCGCGTACAACGAAGTGTCATACGTTCTTATCAAGCTGCTTCAAACATTTTCGACGTTCGAACTTGCGGAGGAAGTCCAAAAGATGCCACCCCTCGAGTGGCGTAATGCACCAGGTCGTCAGGCTTTAGAGAGGGTTTTGGTTCGAACCCATTTGACTATGTTCGTTGAGGTGAGGCGGTCTCTTCCTTGTTTTTATAATCGCCTCTGATATTTTGTTGCGTAGGGTGGGCTCTGGGTAAGGATGGGTAACGAAGGTCAACCCGAAGCTTGATCTGTATCACCTGTTAATAGAAATTGATTCGGCGGTGCTATCTCAAAGGTTATATAAAACTGTTCAAGGAGTTGTTGTCATTAAAACAAGGGAAATTTCGGATGTGTACCTAGAACCTCTCGAATGAGAGACGCGCGAGCCTTTTCTTCGTAATAAGAATTCGCATCGAACATGCGTCGTATGGGCCAATCCGCCAACTCTCGAGTTGATGATTCTGGACGTCAATATGAAGATGAAGATGATAATTTGACCGACTCCGCTACAGTACGTAGCTTAGGTAAACTACAGAGAGTACCCCGCCGGCTCAATAATTATAAGATCCCCTTGCTGGGCGCTTACTCAGTCCTGAGACGCGACGCGTTTGTTGACGGGATCATCACGTGACTATTGTTACCGGAACCGTATTATGCCGTAAGGCATTGCCAGGCTATTCATCCCCAAAATCGAGCTAAGAGCTTGTAGACGGTCGAGGAACCACCTAATTCCCTCTTCTATATCTGATTCGACACGAGGATAGAAAGAAGAATTTGAGCTGATTGGTATGGGAAAACGCGAACTTGCGGCGCTGGGAGTTGGAGTTGGAGACGCTCAGGATACTGGAGGTTCGCGGTCGAGGAGGAAGCTAGAGCACACAACCTCGTCTTCAGACGTTGAGATGGATAATCCAGAAACGAGTGGAGCGGTAGTGAGCAAAGAGGAAGTCAGGGAGCAAGGAATCAAGCTTTGGCAGATAGTGAAGGACCATACCAAGGAGTGCGTGCTCGCAAATTTCGCTTGTTTGGCAAACTCGCTCACGCTGACGGCGCTTTTGTTCACTAGTGGTCGCTCACTTACAATCCATTTCCTTAAACAACCACATCGACGGACCTATCCGGACTACTATGCACTCATTCGGAATCCCATTGCTCTCGAGGATATCAAGAAGAAGCTAGACTCACGGGTTTACTCTACTCTAGAGGAGGTCAAGCAGGATTTGGAACTATGCTTCACCAACGCGAAGCAATACAATATGAAGGACAGCGAGATATACAAAGACGCAAAGGATCTACTGGTTCGTTGTTCCATAGCCCCGATCGAATATATACCTAAACGTTCGAATCTTCCTCAGAAATTGACGAACAAGACTTTCAATAAGATAACCAACCCAGAAGAAGGAGATGGCAAACCTAAAGCACCTAGCTTGCATCGTCTCCTCAAGTCCAGGCTCCAGAAACTCATCGACAAGGCCGATGATGAGTGAGGACATCTGCGTTTTATTTCGCCATATCATTCACTAAGTATACTCCAGCGGCCGGACACTTTCGTATGAATTCATGGAGCTTCCATCGAGAAAAGATTGGGCTATCTATTACAAGGAGATCAAGAAGCCTCAATGCCTGAGCAACATTCAGGTAGCACCGTCTCGCCTCTTTCTCGACTGCTTGCTGAATTACGACTATCCAGAAACGCGTCAAACGCAAGGAGTATGCCAATTCCTCCGAGTTCGCGGAAGACGTGGAGCTTGTTTTTGCGAATGCTCTGCACTTCAATCAGGAGCATACTATCATCTGGGAGGATGCAAAGACTCTACGAGTGCGTACCAATTATTGGTGGCGTTATGGAATATTCGTTCATATTCTACCGCAGGATCATTTCCGAACGTTGATGGCGGATATGCCCCCTCCATTCGACTTGCCCCAGTATTCCAAGCCTACTAACAAGATCAAGATCAAGATGCCAGGAGCCGTCCAGGCTTCTGTGGTCAATGCAGCACCACCCACCGCTGCAGTGCCTACAACGCTTCGGTTACCTGCTGTCAAGCCTCCCGTGAAGGCAGAGAAATCGGAACCTGCTCCGGCACCTTTACCGCCGCCTACTCTTCCTGTTGCTCCGAACAATGCAATAAAGGTACCCAAAGATCCGCCTGCCCCGGCAGCCCCTCCTCCAGTACTAGAGTTAGCAACAGCGCCAATTGTAACTCCCGCACCGGCCTCAGTTCCAGCACCCATACCAGCCCCGGTACCAGCACCAGCATCGACACCAGCACCAACGCCGGCGCCGGCGCCTGCCCCAAAACCAGCACCACCAGTCATCGCTGCTCCTAAACCCATACACAAGCCTGCAACGAAGCCTCAAACCCGCCATGCAACTGCAACTGCTACACCTGTGGTGATGACTCCCGCCCCCATGGCCCAACCTTTCCTTCAATTAGCACCCTCTCCAGCACCCGCGCCCGCTCCGCCGCCTTTAATGGAGAGGCCTAGACCTCCGCCGCAACCTCCCAAAACCGAATCTCCCGCCATTCCCACTCAACCCAGTTCGCCTGCACCTCCCACACCTGCGTATCGACTAAAATGTGTCAAGCTTCGAACTGAACCTCGGGGCAGGTGGATAAGCCTCGACTCCAGGGACGGTGTTTCGAATTGGGCCATGAGGCTGGACAAATCTGAACAAAGCCTCTATTTCCACGAGGTGACGTTCTTTGAAGAGGACGAGGACGATGAGGCGCAGAGTGGGGCTGAAGGTGATGCAGAGGAGACGGAAAATATTGACATGGACGTGGACAACTCTCCGTCAAAACCTGAGAAGAAGAAGAAACGAGGTCGTGGACGGCCACCAAAGATCGCTCGGGCTGTTGTGAATACTCCCAAAGTGGTTCCGACAGTCGGGAAGAAAAAGCCTCCCAGAGGAGAAACACAGCTGAAGGTCAATGGTACTGTTGTGAATGAGAAGGAAGAGAACAGTGGTCGGTGGAGCGTGGATCTGGTTGTTGGCCCAAACATACTGGAGGTAGGGGAAAAAGGAGGTGCCATCTGGAAGATTTATGCCGAAAGGACTGGGTCATGACCCTCTTCCTTCGTACTCCAGCCGTTCAATAGTGTACCTTCTCTCTAGTCGTCATATGGTAAAGCCTATTTTGTAGTCGCGTTGCGATAAAATCGAGACCAGAGGATACATGTGTAACCTATTGACGGTAAACTACCCATTCTACATGGTAAGATGGCCGAGCGGTTAAGGCGTGTGACTCAAGCTGCAAAGCTTCCCTTCTCATGGGGGAAACCCCGCCTGGGTTCAAGTCCCAGTCTTACCAATGTTTTTTGCTTTCGGTAGGCTTCGAGTCCTGCCCTTCACCCTTTTGCCTCCAATAAAAGGGACGATATATGTTGATACCGCCCGAATGACTCTCTTGCTAGGGTCGACTAGGCCAGGCCTGCAACTACAGAAGGAAGGATGAATACGTCTTTCCCAAGGCTTCTAGCGTCACAAAACCTTCAGGAGCAAGATACATCATCCAAACCATAGCTTTCTCTCATGAATAGCGGCAAAACGCTGAGAGGGCGAGACTTGCGCCTACCAAAAGCAAAAAGTATTGGTAAGACTGGGACTTGAACCCAGGCGGGGTTTCCCCCATGAGAAGGGAAGCTTTGCAGCTTGAGTCACACGCCTTAACCGCTCGGCCATCTTACCATATTTGAGGTCTTTATGCTTGCATATATCATACAGTGCGTCGCCTTTTAGACGACTGGGTGTAGCAGACTCAATTCTTTCCGCACTAGCTTCTTGCGATACTTGTACAACACCCATTTAGGCTCTTTATTCGACGTTCCAGCCACTGAGGTCCATACTATTTTAAAAGTCGTAAGACTTATGACCTTTGTAGGTCGATCAGAGGAGGCGTCTGGTGTTTAGATTCCAAATTGGTGAACGCCGCGCTGATCTTGACAGTTGACCACTAATTGCCATGGTATATGCTCGTTGCCGGGTGTGTCTTTCAACAACTTTGCTTGTTTGCCCATCCCTTCTGACTCAAGTGACTCAACCAACAGGAGTATGATGATGACGGAAGATCTGTTACTCGCAGAGGCTGCAAACGGGGAGACGCTTGTGATTTCGTTCATCCAGACCAGAAAAGATGGGGTAATGCACCGCGCCTGGTATGTATCTCCTTCCTTCTTGTTCTCAAATCTCTCAAAAAAAAAATGGACTATCGCCTCAGTCACCAATATCACGACCATTTGGATCAGGAAATATTTACGACGGAGGGCGCACCTCAGACCGAATGGCCAGTTCGACATGGCCCATCCCCGATTCGCCCCCCAGAGCCGGTTCCAGCTCAATTCCTCCGACCAAACCAAAGGCTGCTTGGGATACGACAGGCTGGGTTGATGGTAGTACGAGTAAGTCCCGTTTTACTTCGCCAGTGCCTTTGTTACATAAATTTGACATGGGTTGCAGGGAACGACAAAGGAAAGAGTTCTTCGAACAGCTGGACTACGGGCCGGAGAAACGTGAACAAGAACGACTCGATTACGGGGGCATCCAAATCGGATAGTTGGGGTTCGGGTGATTCCAGCTGGGGCGGCGGTAACAAGGCTTCTGGCAATGACGATGATATGGATGCAGCCTGGAGTGTTCAAGGAGGTATCAAAAAGCCCTCTGCCAACAAGGCTAGAGTTGGACAGGTCGCTGGTGACGATTCGACAACCAGCTGGGGAACACCAAAGGATAAACCTTCTCCAACACAACCTTCACCAATATCAAGCGATCCTAGAAGGAATAGGCAACCACCCACCGGACCGGCCAAAAGAGTGGAAAGGCCAAAAGAGAATATCACGACGCCCGAAATTTCTACCAAACCTTCGCGGTGGCAATCACCACCAGCCACCGTGATCTCGGCGCCAGTGACACCCTTGATTTCACCAGTCGTCTTTCAACGTGCCCCTTCAATGGACCGTGCCTCCGTGAAAAAGCCCGTTGATGTGCTGGATTCTGTGCTCGCGATCACGAGGAATCGAGAAGACTACTCTCCCGTTCAAAGCGAGCAGTCGCACGGCGCTTCCAATCTCGACCGACACCGTCTCCAGTATAGGAAAGGCATCGAGTAAGTTTCTGCCCCCCACTCGCCAAACCAATACTGAGCAAACGATACCAGGAAAATGGTCGCTCTCCCGCTACTCCAACACAAGTTAGCTGAGGACACAGCCAAACTCAATCACTGGAAGCGAATTCAATGTTCGAAACAGTTCGAACGAGCTCGGGTTCAAGG
>JANHQD010000883.1:0-48227 GCA_024721195.1 Marasmius sp. AFHP31
TCTCATGGTCGGCACAGTACTCTGTGATACTGTGAATGACTTCAGAAGTTGGAATGAGCCCAGGAGCGGAGGAATCCTACTTCAGATAACCTTCGTCACACCCAGCAGGGCACATGTTGGGATCGTACCTCGCGAAGACGTCCATGACCCTGTGGGACATTTCGGAATACCTCGTGGGGTTTATTGGGAGGAGAATCAACTCGGGACACAATTTCTTCGCAATGAAGCCTGGTAGTAGAATGAAAGCTTGTTCGAATTCTATTGGGATAACGGACAAACCTGCCATGCCAGACCTTACGCCAAACTTCCGGGCTTCATAGGAGGCGGTGGTAAGAACGCCCTTACCAACCTAGTTCGTGTGGGATGAGATCGAGTAATCGAGCGACGCGAGAAAGAGTGCGTACGCCAAACGGTTTTCCCTTGAGTTCTGGATTATGAAGAAGCTCAACGTTCTGAGGGCGTGTGGGATGAGATCGAGTAATCGAGCGACGCGAGAAAGAGTGCGTACGCCAAACGGTTTTCCCTTGAGTTCTGGATTATGAAGAAGCTCAACGTTCTGAGGGCGTGTGGGATGAGATCGAGTAATCGAGCGACGCGAGAAAGAGTGCGTACGCCAAACGGTTTTCCCTTGAGTTCTGGATTATGAAGAAGCTCAACGTTCTGAGGGCGTGTGGGATGAGATCGAGTAATCGAGCGACGCGAGAAAGAGTGCGTACGCCAAACGGTTTTCCCTTGAGTTCTGGATTATGAAGAAGCTCAACGTTCTGAGGGCGTGTGGGATGAGATCGAGTAATCGAGCGACGCGAGAAAGAGTGCGTACGCCAAACGGTTTTCCCTTGAGTTCTGGATTATGAAGAAGCTCAACGTTCTGAGGGCGTGTGGGATGAGATCGAGTAATCGAGCGACGCGAGAAAGAGTGCGTACGCCAAACGGTTTTCCCTTGAGTTCTGGATTATGAAGAAGCTCAACGTTCTGAGGGCGTGTGGGATGAGATCGAGTAATCGAGCGACGCGAGAAAGAGTGCGTACGCCAAACGGTTTTCCCTTGAGTTCTGGATTATGAAGAAGCTCAACGTTCTGAGGGCGTGTGGGATGAGATCGAGTAATCGAGCGACGCGAGAAAGAGTGCGTACGCCAAACGGTTTTCCCTTGAGTTCTGGATTATGAAGAAGCTCAACGTTCTGAGGGCGTGTGGGATGAGATCGAGTAATCGAGCGACGCGAGAAAGAGTGCGTACGCCAAACGGTTTTCCCTTGAGTTCTGGATTATGAAGAAGCTCAACGTTCTGAGGGCGTGTGGGATGAGATCGAGTAATCGAGCGACGCGAGAAAGAGTGCGTACGCCAAACGGTTTTCCCTTGAGTTCTGGATTATGAAGAAGCTCAACGTTCTGAGGGCGTGTGGGATGAGATCGAGTAATCGAGCGACGCGAGAAAGAGTGCGTACGCCAAACGGTTTTCCCTTGAGTTCTGGATTATGAAGAAGCTCAACGTTCTGAGGGCGTGTGGGATGAGATCGAGTAATCGAGCGACGCGAGAAAGAGTGCGTACGCCAAACGGTTTTCCCTTGAGTTCTGGATTATGAAGAAGCTCAACGTTCTGAGGGCGTGTGGGATGAGATCGAGTAATCGAGCGACGCGAGAAAGAGTGCGTACGCCAAACGGTTTTCCCTTGAGTTCTGGATTATGAAGAAGCTCAACGTTCTGAGGGCGTGTGGGATGAGATCGAGTAATCGAGCGACGCGAGAAAGAGTGCGTACGCCAAACGGTTTTCCCTTGAGTTCTGGATTATGAAGAAGCTCAACGTTCTGAGGGCGTGTTCAGGGAGACTCTGTCGAGGGAATGGAGCGGTAAGACGTACCGCGTAGAAGGCGTCCATATCGACATGTACAATAATTTGGGATAGGTCCCGCGCCGCTTCGAGTTCTGAGATCTTGTCAATAGACGGTCAGCTTGCCGCTATGATACGTGTAGTTGAAGGTGAGGAATCCCCACTATGCGATCGACGTTGTGTTCCAACTTGGCTGTAGAATTCAGAATTCGAAGGGTCAACGAAAGGTGAACAGTCTCAACAAGGTTAGGCCACGCACCCATATCCGCGCCTTTGATAGCCTCATCTCTCTCCTTGAGTATCCTGGCTATCTTCTCGGTCAACTCCTTGTCTTTGCGTTTCTCGTTCTTGAATTAAACGGTCATTCACAGTAACGTGGTTGGTGGCACGAGATGTCTTGCCTCATAAAATTTAGAGCCTTTTGAGGCATCTGCTATGATACGATTGATGTCGGTCTGGTCTTTGGTGAGCCCTGCCTTGCCGGATGAAGGACCAGCCAAACGCTTGAGAAGACTTGCAGAATCCTGAGACGCCTGTGGCTCTGTTGAAGTAGAGGGGTGCTTCTCGTCATTGTCAGAGGGCATGGATGCCCCAGGAATAGATACGAATCAACAGGTGGTGACGGTTTATTTGACGTGAACTGGGGGGGCGCAAGGGCAGGAGGGTGGGAGCTTCGGTTCAGGCCCCGAGCCACGACGAGTCACAGTCATCACTTTTGTGTCACAGAGATCAATGGCAAGAAAGCAGCCACCACCGAGTTGGCCGTCCAATTAAAACTACATAAGTACTTAGGTTACAAGGATGGTTACATACGTACATATGTTACAGAATTATTTAGTGGGCTAGGATCTTTCCTCCCAAGCACCAGCTTGGGACCGAGAGGAACGCTTGCTACTACCTATGCAACAGCCTGAACGGGTATCGAAGAATCACTATGCTTGGAGAAAGTCGAAAGAGTACTCGTTTTCTTTGAGGTATGGGATAGGATGCTGAAGCTTGCCTTTTTCGCGAGGCTAAAGCGCATGTCCTCGAAGCTGACAGCACGGGACATACCCTTCTTCGGCGAGTCGCTGGCGTCCTCAGAACGACATTGGGGCATCCCTATCCTTTGCAGTAGAGCAGCACAGCTCTTCTTAAGGAGTGCTCCAACCACAGGTCGTTCGTACACGAGAGCCCAACACCTCTTTGGCAGAGCGGATATCGGGTAATGTATCTTGGATTTCCCTGTGCACCATGCAGGATGCACGTCGCTAATCACCATCGTCGCGATGGAAGGGTTCCTCGAGCCTAGGTAGTTGTGGAGGTGAAGGGAGAACTCGCCCCCTTTCACGAATCCGTGCTGGGATCCCAACTCGATCCTGAACCCTTTCTCAGTCTGGTACTGGACAGGGATGTAGCGATCATCTTGAACAAAGGGGATCCCTCGGAACAACATCTGACTCGCCCCTTTGCCGAAGCATTGCGCGTGTTGTCCCTCGCCGATAGCCTGATCTACTCGAACGATGAGCGACTGCAGGGGTGTACTATGTAAATGTGTATTGCGGACGGTCTCGAGGAATGACGTCGTGAATTTACCCCCGTCCTTGCCCTCGATAACACTTCCACCAAGTTTAGTCGCGTGGATTGTGGTATGAGTTTGTGCTCGGTTATTGTGGAAAGAGAGATGGTAAGGACCCTGGGAGGGACTGAACGATCCGTGCAGTAGGTCGCTAGCAGTCGCTTTGTTCGTGGAGGTCCATCGAGTGAATTGGCGGTCGCGCGTACTGGAATGGGGCGGGGAGAAACACGAATCAAGCACGAGTGAAATGTTATCTCCCTTTACGTCTGAGAGCTGTTCGAGGAACGCGTGCATGTCAGGTGCAGAAATGCCAGCTATCCTGCCTTCCGGGCGTTTGGTATCGTGGTCATAAGGGCAGAGAATCTCGACGCTGGGCTTTCCAAGCCTGGAAGCTATCCAGTCGGAAGGTGCCTTCATCGAGCTTCCATGACATGCGAAATAGATCAGGATAGCATCTCCGCGTTGGATCGCGTCATTGCGGAGGAGGTGGTTCGACAATACGGTCTCTATGTTGTCCTTGGTGGCATTCTCGTCCAAGAGCATAGAGATTTGCTCGCGCGGGACGGAGAGATCGTCTCTGAGCCAACGACGAATCCGCTTTGCGTCATCAATGCAGGATTGCAAGTTCCAAGTGTCGCCAGACTTGTATTGGTCGATACCAACGACAACAGCGAAAAGACGGGTCGACGACTAGAGAAAGAGACGTTAGTTGAGATGTTGGCGCGTTACAGTTAAGCTATGTACATACCATCTGGAGCATGTAACAAGCGAGGGATTCTGTGGGGGTGGGAGACTGAGTGGTTTGAGCTGTTGATTATGGCTGTTGCAGTCTGAGCTTTTAAAGCTTTTAAAGTAGAGATAAAGATTCGAAAGTGGCTCATCTGTACTTTACCCGTCACCGTTGAACCAACGCGTAGGCCGCGAGGCGTATATCGCAATCGCGAATCGGCGATCCACTTACAAATAGCAACTCGAAACTGTGCCACTCAGCATGGCTCGATCACCGATATTGTCGCCATTCAAACGTTCGTGAATCATTGAGGACCGAGGGCACATGGACCTCTTTTATTTCGGGGGACTGCGCGGACTTGTGGACTCTGAGGAGAGATTCGGAGAACTGGAAACAGCGGTATCGCGAATCCTGCGACCCACGACCCGCAGCGTGGTTGAGGGAGACTATCGTGGGAGTTGAGAACAAGAGGCCGCCTAAACAAAGCACAACAACCGCTTTGCCATGAGTCTTGTATGTCAGCAATGCAAGGAGCCCCTTCAGGTTTGTTCTTTACTGATTTTCCTCGGATTCACTGATTAACATTTTTCAAATTGTTCAGCTCGATTCTTCAATTGTAGATCTGGCACCCTCAGCATTTGATACGATCGTTGCTTCTTTACCACCACCGACTTCATATGCACGTCGGGCGTCTGAAGCAGAGAAATTAGAGCAAATTCCTGCATCCTCTTCAATCAAGGAGGTATGGAAGAATGCAGCAGATCCCTCTCGTGGGTCTTTGTCACCTCGGGCGCAGGGAAAACAGCCGCAGCAGGCTCTTCCATTGCCCAATGAGTCGTTTGTTCTCCTCCAAGAAAGCATGATTCGCAACATCCCTACCACACCTCCGAATACGCGCCAGAAAAAGGGCTCGATCAAGGCGAAAAGTCCTCCGACTAAATTGCCGGACCCTATTCCACAGAACCCTCCACATCCGCCACCGCTTTCTCATCACCTTCGTTCTACAACGCGTTTGTTCAACTTAATATCTAACCGCACTGACATCGATCACCCTCTATGTGCCGAATGTACCCAGATTCTGTTGGCCGCCTTACAACGTCAGCTGGACGAGACAAAGAAGGAAAGAGATGGCTATATTGCCTTTGAGAAGGAAGTGAAGAAGGAAAGGGAACGTGATGCTCAGGGGATCACCCGGGAAGAGGCGGAGAAAAAGATTGACAAAATGAAGATTGAGGAGCGGACGGCCGTGGAGCAACTTATAGAGGCCGAACGAGAACGGCAGGCGCTGGACGAAGAACTTCGGATTTTAGAACAAGAGGAGAAGATACTCGAACTGGAGGAGGCAAAGTTCGTGAATCTCGTCTATCCATTTCATTACGACTCGGACCAACACTCTCCCCCTCTAGTTTCTGGCGCAGCTACAATGACAATACGCTTACTACCGACCAGCAAGTAGCGCAACTGGCCAGCCTGCGAACAGCTTACGCTGCCGATTCAGCTACGTTGGAAAAACTTGAACGCACCAACGTCTACAACGATGCATTTTGTATTGGTCACGATGGGGTATTTGGGACCATTAATGGCCTACGCCTGGGTCGGGTGCCAGGTGTTCCTGTTCGCATCTTCTATTTCAGTCATCGCCGGGACACTGTATCTGACCGCGTGCTCAGGTCGAATGGGCGGAAATCAATGCAGCCTGGGGCCAAACCCTACTTCTGCTCCATACGATCGCTCGCAAACTCGACTACAAGTTTGAGAAGTAAGTTCCACGCGTTCCATACTTAGAACTTGTTCTCATCCCGCCCTCAGTTACCGGCTGGTGCCCGTAGGATCGTTCTCGCGCATCGAGAAGACAACGGGGGATAAGGCGAGCTACGAGTTGTATGGTTCCGGACATTTAGGGCGATTACTACACAACCGTCGGTTTGACCTGGCAATGGTCGCTTTTATCGATTGCTTGAAAGGTCTGATGGATTACATCAAATCCCAGGATCCCTCTGTAGACTTTCCGCATCAGTGAGTACACCTTCATTCGCGTGGACTTTGATGCTAAACTGAACTGCTCTCATAAGGATCTCACGAGAGAAGATTGGCGACGTGTCAATTAAGCTGCAGTTCAATCAAGAAGAGGCGTGGACGAGGTCACTCCGACACGTTCTCCTTGCATTGAAGATATGCTTGAAATGGGCCACAAACGGAGTGAATGGATGAATTATGATTGGCACGGTTCTGAGATGACTGCACGCTCGCAAGCCGGATATGGAAGGAGGTGGGGAAACAGCGGTGACGATATTTCTTTCAATACCGACGTAATTTTCTACAATCAACCCCGTTCTACAGGTTGACCTACTCTATAGCTAGGCTCTCATGTACAATAAACCCATAGTAATCAAGCAGGAACGGGGCAGAAGTTTGTTCTTATTGTATTCTCCGGTCCGGAACTACAACACCTCATCGCCCGTGTCTGACAAACCAGGTAAAGAGATTGCGCAATCAAATAGCAATCACTTACAAAGCGTTCTCGGTCGCCAATTTGAAATGGTTCTTTTCACCGACACCGGGAAATGTCTTCCTCTTGCGGCTTGACTCTCTGTATTTAACACTTTAACACACCAACCAACACCATCGACAGTCGGCACAGATGGGCCTCCTATACCTTGGGACTCCTCTCACTTGGGAAGATGCTAAACAGTACGCGGACCATGTTCGTGATCATGGTATAACGCAATTTCTGAACATTTGGGATCGAGTGAAGGACAAGTCCGGCGACGAATTGCTATGGGGAGATGAGGTATGTTGCAAACATAGTACTCAATCACGCAATGGCTCATGACTCTCCTGAAATACAAGCTCGAATACATGGTTATCTCGCTCGATGACGAGAACAAGAATGCAAAGCTATCCTTGAGGCAAACAGAAATCCTAGCCAAACTTGGTGCAATCGTAGACAATATCAACAATGAAACGGATTCCTCGTGAGGACCCTAGCTGCTCGAGTCTATTGAGTCCGTGCTGACAAAAAAAAACAGGATTGCCGTCCCAACCTATCATCCTGAATACGGGCGTTACATGCTCGAATCGACGCCAGGGTCCCCTTACACCGGTAGCATCTCGGATCTCCTCTGCGTTGAAAAGAACATGCGATACAGGTGAGGTGCCAGTTGCCCCTTCAGGACTGTAGCAGCTTGATTGATCCCCTATGTCCTCTTCAGGCGCAATCTAGCTCGAAAGCACCTCTACCCAAATGAGATACCATTGACATTCACTTCGTTCCCGCGCCTTGGTAGTCCGGGACAGTTTACCGAACCATACTACGACCCCCGTGATGCTGTCTCCAGTCACAGCTTGTTCCTTCCGCAAGAGATAACCAATCCCCACGCGCGTTTCCCGTCTGTGTTCTTCCTCTATTGCACCTGTCAAGCCACTGAACCTTCCGTCGACAGGACACTAACCGCGAACATTAGACGCAGGCGAGGTTCCAAAGTGGCCATCAATCTTCCGATTTATTTCGATGAGAAGACACCCCGGCCGTTTGTCGACCCAACAATTCCCTGGGATCGCGATATATACCCCGAAGATCCAGGTAGCGTCATTCCCTCTTCTTCGTCAGCAGACAGCTCAAGTATAGCGCGTTCAGAGGCTAAAAATGGAGCTGCACTCACCGATCACATATATCTGGACGCGATGGGCTTCGGCATGGGGTGCTGCTGCCTGCAACTGACCTTCCAGGCATGTAATGTCGTCGAAGCGAGGCGCCTGTACGACGCTCTGATACCTGTCGGTCCGATCATGGTAGCACCGTTCGTCCTCTCAATTGCACATTGGATGATGACATCGTTTACAGCTGGCTCTGACGGCTGCAAGTCCGATATGGAGAGGATATCTCGCCGATGTGGATTGTCGATGGAACGTTATAGCAGGAAGCGTGGATGATCGCACAGAAGAGGAACGCGGGTTGAAGGTAAAAGGTTCTATTCAATCGTTTCTTCCCGCGTGCTCATTTTATCAATGATTGTTGAAAGCCTCTCTCCAACGACCGATACCAGATTCCGAAATCACGATACGACAGTGTAGACCTCTACCTTTCCGAGAATTGGATGAATCGACCGGAGTATAATGATAACCCACTGCCAATCAACCAGGGTATTTATGATCGTCTCAGAGATCATGGTATGCCTCCGTTCTCCTGTTGACCGTGGACATCAGGCTAACACTCGTCATACTAGGAATTGATGACCTCCTTTCTAAGCATATTGCACACCTCTTTATTAGGGACCCGCTCGTAGTATTTTCCGAAACAATAGATCAAGACGATGAAACAAGTAACGATCATTTCGAGGTACGTATTGCGTTCGCTTCTCGAGTTTAGGCTCTAATCTCATCATTGATATAGAACATCCAATCGACCAATTGGCAGACCTTGCGTTTCAAACCCCCGCCACCTAACTCAAATATTGGGTGGCGAGTCGAGTTCCGAAGCATGGAGGTGCAAATCACCGACTATGAGAACGCCGCGTTTTCGGTGTTCATCGTTCTCCTCTCCCGTGCAATCCTATATTTCAATCTAAATTTCTACATTCCCATCTCGAAGGTGAGCCTGAAACTTGTCGCTTAGGTTTGTGACATATCGCCTCATCGTGTTTTACAGGTCGATGTGAACATGGCTCGGGCGCAAGAGCGAGCTGCTGTGAAATCCAGGAGGTTCTTCTTCCGCAAGAATGTGTTCACGAATGGCACGCCCTTGTCATCTCGTTCCTCGTCACCCATTACTAAGGAAAAGAAGCTTCGTAACTGTTACCCGACCCCACCGCCTCCGGAGAATGGCTTCCACGCATCGAATATTGACGACGAGTACGAGGAAATGACCATGAATGAAATCATGAACGGCAAGGTAACGCTTCATCTCGTGTTCGCATTTCACAGTTTCATATACCTTCTCTTTAGGGAGAGGATTTCCCGGGGCTGTTGGGTCTGGTGACGGCGTATCTAGACACACTGGATGTTGAGCCCTGCGACCTTGCCAAAATCCAGAGCTATCTTGATCTCGTACGGCGCCGGTCCAATGGTGAGCACCCTTACAATGAGGTATGTGCTATGTATTCACTGCAAAACTCCGAAACAGGGTCCCTGCAGACAGCTGCAACTTGGATCAGAAACTTTGTTCGATCGCACCCACAGTACGCGAAGGACTCGGTCGTAACACAAGAAATAAATTATGACCTGATGATTGCCGTGGATGAGATGTAAGCAATTCGTTCCTTCAATGTTGTTTTCGCCCTTTTTGACGGTATTCCAGCGAAAGGGGGGTGCGCAAAGTGGCAGATCTACTTCCTGAAGACTATACTGGTGGTGAAAGGGACGGCGGGTCTCTCACTGCATAAGATGGCTGTCGTAGCTGTCATCTTCTATCATTGAGCACAGAGATACATACACATTGAGGCTAGACATGGTATATAGACTGTACATTATCCACATTTTCGCAACAAAGGGCTGGAGACTTAGAACTCAGAGCTTGAGGCAGGGAGTTGAATCACAATAAGCGCCCGTCTACGCGATGAGTTTTAGGCATTGGCCGGCATTTGCCGACTGGCATCCGCAAATACACGACGAGTACTGTCAGCTCTCCTTCCCTCCAAAAGTTCCCATGGCCTCCCTCCGACTCTTGACCTCTGCTGCCCGCCGGGCACCCTCAGCCTTTACTGTTGCAAGGCGTGGATATGCAGAGGCCGCAGACAAAATCAAGCTTTCCCTCGTTCTGCCCCATCAGGTGCGCTGCTACAAAAATTTGTGACCGACCCGAATCTAACTGGCCTCAGTCTATCTTCTCTTCGACAGATGTCGTCCAAGTGAACGTTTGCGCTGCAACTGGTGACATGGGTATCCTGGCCAACCACGTTCCTTCCGTTGAGCCCTTGCGCCCTGGTGTTGTTGAAGTTGTCGAGTCTAGCGGATCGAAGAAGTGGTTCAGTGCGTGTCAATTTGTTGCCTTCATCCGATTTCTTCTAACAATTTTTTATGCCGGCCTTAGTTTCCGGAGGATTCGCTACCGTTCACCCCAACAACAAGCTCACCATTAACGCTGTTGAAGCCTCACCGCTCGACGCTTTCTCTCCAGAGGTACGTAGTACCGGTCATTTTCCTTTTCACTTGCTGGCTCATCTTGGGCGACCTATCATCATCAGGCTGTCCGCACAAATCTCCAAGAAGCTCTCCGGACGGCTAGCGGCAACGGAAGTGAAGAAGACAAGGCTCAAGCACGGATTGAGGCCGATGTGTACGAGTCGCTGCAACACGCGCTTGGCTCAAAATAATTGTGCTTTGACGCGTAGCGATAATTATTACCATACATTCCGATACGTTCATATAGAGAAATTTCCTGTGGGATGCTCTTTGGATTATACACCGCTGAGATATGTTTCCGTCGGCGTCAGCGATACCTTTGCACAGAACCTCAGTCTGACCCTAACCTGAGATGTCTGGCCTAACCAAGCTTTGCCCGGGTGTCACTGAATTGAATTGGTACATCAAAACCATCACCAAATCGAACAATTTCTGGTAATGCATTCCTCGGTTCGCTGTTTGAGCGTCTTGACCTTGAACGCCAGCCTGAGCTCTGTTACACGACCTCGAGTTGGCCCATGAAGCTCAGCATACGCCTTAAGCAATCGAAATCTCGCCGCAAACAGTCATCTTCGTTTCGACGATACGAGGACTACAAAAGTAGAAGGTTGTCTTTCCTCCTGCGCAGGAATTTTACCCATGGTCACAAATGCAATCGAATCAAGCTTGGAAAAGTCAAACCATCCAGTCAAATTCCATACCCAGTACCCGTAACAGATGCTCATGACCTACATCAAGTTGAGGATGAAGGAATTACTGTCAAGTCGGAAATCAACCTGGAAGAGCTTCAGACAAGCAATAACCCACTCGACACTGCGAATGCAAAGGTGGAAACGAGGCCTATCCTACGGCGAACGCCTCCCATTTGGTCTGTGGTATGTGTCGGTGCTTCTGCAAGTCGTGAACAGTCCTGAATTTGGATCCAGTCTCGTCAAGAAGTCTGTGAATCGTTCGACTGGTTTCGCTCTTACCAGGGAGGTGTATATTCTTCTAAGGAGGTGGTGAAAGGATATCTTCTTGGTGGATTCTCTTCGAAGTGAGTCTTTGACGAGAGTCACTTTGTTTCGCCTTCCTAACTTTTTTTCAGGCGTGATGGTTTCTTCAATGGTGGCAAGCTGATCATATCCCACGGGTGCGTCAGCTCCTCTCACCGTCTCTCCTGCACTGGATTGTCACCACGTTTTCTTAGAGGTGGCAAATCAGAGGCGATCTCAAGTTCCAAGGGTCAGTTCAAGCTAATCGAACCGGGAGATCAGCAAGCGGAAGACAAATCTGTTCGAGCACTCGTCAAGAACTTCAAACGCAACATTCCCGTGGTTCTACTCATCGATCACAAGTATTCGCTTTTCCCGTTCAATCTGAAGGGGACCTGTATCTCATATGCGGTACTGGGACTTTATTATATCTCCCACGTATGGGGTATGTCGGAGTCTCTGGAAAATAATGACTCAATGTAGTAACGAAATCCAATGTCCAGCTGAGAGAGAGATCGTCGGGGCGAAAACTGTGGTACGATTCAAGTTTGCCTTTCAATGGGCTGATGAGGTCCGTGTCAGTTTCCTTACGGAACGAAATGCTCGATCTTGACATATTCCAAGGAGGATCCCTGGTGGTGGTGCAACGACCAATCCGCGGAAACAGCTATGGAGACCGGGCTGCCTGAGCTTGTGTATCCAGCTCCCCAAGACGTCAGTCGATTTAGGAACCCACCAGGTTGTTCTTTATTGTCCCTTCCCCAGCCATTGTCGCTAACTCAAGGACTACAGTCAAATTGAGGACACAATCCCTCTCTCAGTTGATGTTGGTGTCCGAGTTCCCCGCAACCCCTCGTTTCATCTGACCTTTAGCTCTTCGTTGACAGGCCGCCTCGTGATCCTGAGCTCTACTTGACGTGCCCCCACTGCAGTGAGCAAAGCCCACAGGTATTCTCGATAGGGTGGGCTTGCCTAAATCCCTCCTGCCACGAATTCTGGTCCTGCAATGGGGTTTTCTTGCCGGAGGACAAATTGGAGTACAACCCCTCATTTCTCACATCCCTTCCATCACATCCAGTTCTTCGGGAGGAGTACAGGGACGTTCGGCCTCCCTTGCCTATAACTGCCCCACCAGATGGCGTGACGACCATACGTTCTTTTACGCGAGGTTTTCATTGCAGGGAGTGCGGAAAACTTTCCTGTCGGTGAGTACTCTCGTTCGGGCGTCGCGTTTCCACTTTACCAAGATCTTCCAGGTACAAGTGGCAGCAATGGGAATGCTCTAATTGTAAAGTGAGTCTACGCTCGTTCTGAGTGAATACCTGACCGACTTATCGCGTATTAGAACACGCTCGTCGTGAGCGGCAGACCAAGGCTAGCGGATGAACTGAGGAACACTACAGTAGAGACCAAACATCAACTCAATCCTTCATCTGGTAAAGCAGACCACTCCAATGATTTCAAGGATTTCGATACTTACTTGTACTCAGGTATTGCGCGGCTCGACATTAGGACGTTCAAGGACGACGTATCCTCCGGACATATCGAAACATACCTTCTTCCATATGGAAAGTAGGTTGGAGTCTTTCCGGTGACAAGTATTGTCTACTCACTACCGGCTTAGCGGCAGTATCTATCACCTCAAGACCAGACCAGACGGCTTGGCCTTGGCCAATGAGATTTTCAAGGAGTTAGTTTGATATGGCGAATTGTATGTGCTATTCTCACCGGCTGCAGATACCAGGAACAAGCCACAAGCGGTGAACTAATATTTCGTCGATGGCCTTTGCGAAGCGTACGTTCAATCCGTTTTCCCGATTACACATATCTGACTCATGTAATTCAGCACAAGTGTTAGTTCACGGTTTTTGATTTCTTCGGGCGACCTCTTACGCTCTGCTACTTATCTTAGTACAGGGAGAACTACTCACTCATTACTTTTCTCATAACTGTACGTGCTCTTTCCTTCCCGATTCACACTTGTCTTATTTTAACCTTGACTGCTCCAGGTGGCGAACCATATCAAGTATGTGGGTAATCTATGCGCGGGAATCGCTGCTTATCTTCCCCAAGTATGTAGGAGGGGCTGCGAACACCGTTCCCTGGGACAGAGCTCCTAGCGCCGTTGTGAAAGCACGAGAGTTGATCCGTCAACGCACGGTCCAAGCAAAGCGCGTAGAGTTCAAAGATTTCAATGAGATTCTGAGGTGAGAGTTATTCCGAGGGGACGAAAGGACCTCTAATTTTAGTCCTATAGTGCGGCGTACATGGAGGACCAGAAGATGTCGGTAGGTGAAATGGTCTCTTCGAAAGGGATCGATCTGCCGCTGATATCCTCTTGCACAGTTTCACACAGATGATGAACCCGGTCTCGGACCTACGGTAGCTGGTCTATCATTGGGGTCTCCTGCAGTCATGCACTTCCGTCGGCGCGGGAGAGGATCCTCTGGCCGTAATGAAATTGCCCTTACGGTAATTCTTCGACATGTGAGCAGCTCCGCCTAGGCTTCGTTCTGCGTGGGGTCCTCATTTACATTCAGGGCGACGTCTTGATCATGGATGGCGATGGTTTGCAGAAGAACTACGAGTATGGTTTCATCTCAATGTTCTCGCCCGCCTGACATTCATGACACTCCTTTAGACACGCTGTGATACCGGTAGATTTCCGGATCGCGGCCACTGCACGCTCTATAAACCCTGATCGATAGTTTGAAGTATGAAGACAGCGACATGAAATAGTTGAATGTGTAAATAGGACATCTTGCTTCCATGCTAACGACCGTGACCTGAAGAAGGGCCGACACGATACCGTGGCGCCCCACCATAGTCTGGAGGAATATTGTGCTGAACGGGAACGGAAGCTCTCTGGAAAGGGAATTAAGTTCTGTCTCAGCGTCACTGTTTCTCCATGTCGTGCAACGACTCACAATAGGACCCGCCTTTTGCCTGGCGTGGAAGGCGAACAGCTCAGCAATCTGGTTCTCCATATTCTGCTTCTCTTGGTGTAGCCGGCTGACTTCTAGGGTCATTCCTTGAACCTCACGCTTGAGCTCTTTCTTGAATTCCTCGACATGCACTATGCCGCTGGTCAGTTGCAAAGCCGGCAATTCGCAGCAGATACGTACTGTGAACGTTGATCGCAGTAGCTTCTTTCATGGCCTCGACGAAGCGAAGTCGCTCGCCTCTAATCTCCTGAGACAGCTCTTTTTCGGAGTCGGAAATAGTGACGACATGAAGGCGAGAGAGTACTCACCCGCGGTAAGTGCTTTGAGCAGTCCTTCATGTTCTCGCCTTTGTTTGTGCATCAGATCGGCCATGGCTTGAGGTGCTAGGAGGAAACGTTCACGATATTCAATGCGGACCTCTGGATAGCGACTCACAGAGATGGTGTCCAACACTAGAGTTCAGATGTATCGCAATGCTGTTCACTGTTTCCTGCAGGGTAGCAGCGTGTTGCTCTCGTAGACGGGTTTCCTGAACAAGTGTTTGCACATCCGAGAGTAGGCTCCTGCCTTGATCCTTGCTGTTTGCTGCGTCGAACCCAAGTACATCACAAAGCTGTTTTAGAGCGCTTGACATCCCTTGAATATGCGAGGTCCCGTTGTTCACAAAGGCTTCCAGCCACTATCAGCGCCAGATGAGTGCTGTTCTGTTACATGCGCGGCCGAAAGTCGACTTACAGCATTGAGCTCGTTGAGATAACGAACGCTGTCCGATTGCTGTTGTACTTGTGCAGAGTGGTTGACCTCCCCCTCCTTCAGGAGTTTGATTATCTCCGCCATCTGAATGTGCCATTCGTTAGCTGATGGACATGTTGTAGAAAATCGCTCACCTCAGTTGGAGCAACAGGTGGGCTTGGCTGAGGTTTTTCCGCCTTTTCTGACAGAACACCACTTATTCTCGCAATGTCATCCAGCTTCCGCACTACGGCAGCGAGTTCAGATAGGACCGAGTTTCGCAACGTTTCCAGCGCCGGTATGACTTTGAGAGAGTCTCCGTCTCTTGGCACAGAGCGCTGGTCTAGAAGGGCTCGTTCCTCGAGATTTGTTTTCACCTCTTGCATCGTGTTCTCGATTGATTGGAGTACTGCGTGAGTATTGCTCGACCGACTGTCAAAACTGGAGAGTATGCGGCTAATATGGTCCACAGAAGTCGCTACATGCTCAGTCCTTGAGTCCATTACCCCAGCCAGCTCCCTAGGGACGTTCTGTATATTCAATTGCAAGGATAGGAACTTCTCGTCCAACTGCTCGCGATCGGCCAAGCGTGTCAAGCCTTCTCGTAACTCTGAGAGCTGGGTACCAATGCCAAGGTAGGACGTAGCGTGCTCAGGCTTGACTTCCGGCTGTACGTGATAGCCACCCAGAATTGAATCCACCAGGTCGGACCTTCCGCTATCGTGACGCTGCACGAAGAAACAGTCCACGGGTTGTTCACTATGTCGGCTCCTCGGCAAGAGGGCAGATCGAGAGGAGTGCGAGCTGTTTTGGCGCTCCATCTGGGCTAGACGTTGCTTGACCACTGAGCGAGTACTTAGATTCGCGATTGAGGGGCTTTGAAGCTGCGCAGTGTTGGCGTGAACAGATAGAGCAAGAGGTTCCGCATGGACAGGGAGATCAGGAGAAGCGTTGTGAAACGGAAGTCCGTCAGAAGCAATCGTCCGGGAGTCGGTGACTTCTAGATCGAGTGGAACAGCAGGTAGCACACGTTCGCTGACTTCTGGGAGGGGTTTGGCGATATCAATTCTAGACTGTGTGATGTCCTGGGCCTGATGTTCCACGAGAATCTGCCGAAAAGCGCTTTTTGCGTCCTGAGCTGACAGAACAGAGTCCCTATTGCGTGAAGATCCGTTGAACACGGCGCGTCGAATATCGATCTGAGCACGTACCAGATAGTACTGACCCAACGCGCCCGTTTTCGTGTAGATAGTGCTGCAAACGTTTCTCTTGATTCATCTTGATACAGAATCTCAAAAGCCTTGTATTCCTCGCCATCTTCATTCCTCGGAAGTGGCGGTATTTCCCCTGCATCAAGCTGATTCTGATCCAAGGATCGAACATCCGCGCAGCCTTTCAGAGATATAGAATGATGGTCTGTGGCTCCCGAGCTCGTGGTCCATGACAGTAAAAGGCGTGGATCCGCATTCACCAGATCAACTGAGCAATTCTTCCAAGAATAGTGTGAGAGGTATAACAGCGGTCCCGAACGGGTCGAAGTCGTGGAAGACTGAGAGTCCGCATGATCCATGGCAAGTGGTACGAAAAGCGGGGCCTCGGCGGGTGCATTCGAGTCTTGTGAGAAGGTAGCAGCTTTCATAAGACGTTTTGCTTTGAATTCATCGTTCGACTTCTTCAACAAGCCCACAAGGTTTCGGAAAGACTGCCGTACAGCTGACTTCTCCTTTTTTGTCGAGAAAGAAGATAGTCGTTTGAAAAATGAAGGTGATTTAGTTGGTTTAGAGACAAAAGGAGGGTAGTTGAGCGTTTCATAGCGAGATATTAGCTGTTTTGTGGAACTGGCACCCTCCAACTCGCGAGGGCCCATCATGGTGGTAGGTTGGAGGTGATCTTTAGCGCCCGCAAAGCGCTCGAGGAATGACTGCCGGCACCTGACCGGCCCGTGATCTATTTCAAATAGTATTTCAAATTCTCTCTGCCTTCTCCCGACGTTATGCCTACGGATAACTTCAACTTGCTTCGTATCAATCAATTATGTACTTGCCTCCTCCTTTAAATACCGGTACTTTCGTCATGGATCTCAGCAATCAGCTATGCTTTCATCTCTAATAGCAGTTCTCCCCCTCTTCATTCGAGTTGTCTCAAGGTCGGGAATGTTCGCCAGTGATAATGGCCGTCTAGTGCTCACTCCATCACAGTTCTCCTGCTGCATCCGGCGGGGCTCTTGCAGCGCCCACCAATCCTCCTTCTAGACAGACGGGACAAACACCCGCATTGGGGTATGAGGCGGGTCTCAGTCACCACGCATCCAGCTGATCTGACACTCACTAGATGGAATACATGGAATGCCTATCGTTGTGGTGAGTATCTGCAGCAGTTTCGGGTCCAGTTTCTCAACTCAGTCAATGGAATGGTTGGCACTCTATTGCGTCCACAGACATCAACGCGCAAAAAGTCGTTGCGGCCGCCCAAGCTTTTGTCGATCGAGGTCTGAAGGCTGCAGGTTACCAGTATATCAACATCGACGTACGTTCTTTTTCTTCAACTCGTAACAGGCGAATAATGCATCGCTCTTCCAGGATTGCTGGTCTTTGAAGTCCAGAGATAGTTCTACCAAACGCATTGTCCCGGACCCTGCCAAGTTCCCGGACGGTATTGTCGGTGTCGCCAACACTGTACACTCCCTGGGTTTGAAGATTGGTATTTACAGGTTGGTAGTACACTCTCGTTACCTTCTACGACTAACCTCTCCATCCAGTGATGCTGGAACGGCTACATGCGCTGGATACCCAGGATCGCTTGCCAACGAGAACCTCGACGCAGCTACATTCAGCTCTTGGGGAATTGACTACCTCAAGTATGGTACGTTTCAGAGATCGGGCCCATCCTGCAACGTAGCAGACTGACTCTGTTGCGCAGACAATTGCAACGTACCTGCAAACTGGACCGATGCCCCGGTGCGTAGAACCTCCATCGCGAGTCTGAAGTATCCTTACACGGAATTCAGAACCCTCCTAACGGAGACTGGTAGTAAGTAGACCGCATTACGGCTGGGGGCCTCTCAAGAGAGAGCTCAACTACGACCTCTAGCGAATCGAACTCAGGCATTCGTTACCGCCTGATGGGGTAAGCTCTTTGCTCCCCCTCTTCGGGAACAAGCAGAAGCTAATCTAGCATCCTTCAGAGGTGCCCTGGCAGCCCAGTCCCGACCAATTCAATACAACTTGTGTATCTGGGGCCAGGCCAATGTACAGACTTGGGGTAATCGGGTTGTAAGTCTACTCCGATTTGGTTCGTGAAGAGTGGCTAAAACATGGGATAGGGTCACTCGTGGCGTATTTCGGGCGATTCAAGGTACGTTTTTGCCCTACTCCATCGTCTCAGTGGGCCTCTAACTCTGCATTTAGCCCCACCTGGAGCTTCATTCTCAGCGTCCTCAAGCTCAACATCCCATATCTATCCGTCAACAACTTCTACTCTCACAACGACATGGACATGATGGAGATAGGTATGCCCGGATAACTGTTTGCGACTATTGGTGCTGATGGGACTCATGTACGAACCAGGTAACGGTCTCTCCGCTGCTGAGGAAAGATCCCACTTCGCGATTTGGGCTTTCCTGAAGAGCCCCATTCTGCTGTGAGTCCATATACGTCCCTCACAGCCCTATCACCATATATGACAAACTGATTACCTTTTCGAATCAGTGGCACAGATGTTAGTTTGAAATATTTCTCTTCTATGTGCAGTTTTCCTTACACGGCAACTAGCTTTCCAAACTTTCCGCCGCACAAATCAGCATCATAACCAATCCCGAGTTGCTGGCATTCCATCAAGACACCACCGTTGGCCCATCCGCCCTCCCGTTCAACGCTACGGTCAACGCCCCGGTAACGAACCCACCAGAATACTACGCCGGAAAATCGTCCAAGGGAACACACGTTCTCATTATCAACCTTCAGAACACCACCGCCACCAAGACGTTCGCTCTGTCCCAAGTTCCAGGCCTGGGATCGGGTACTTTCAAGATCCATGACATGTGGACCGGAAAGGATTTGAATGGAACGTATACAGCTTCCTCGACTTTCTCAGTCCAGGTTGGTTCCCATGATAATGTAGCGTATCGTATTAGCCCGGCCTAAGTACCCCGCCTACATGTACATACAACCCTTTTAGCCCTTAAAACCCAAAAGTCGAGACCGTTTTTAGTATGATTTTAGCCTCGCGCGGAGGCGATGTGCGGGTGTTCGGGTCACTGTCCATCGCCTGCCAACCACTTCAGATATCTATGCTTTACTCGCATAGGAGCATGGCAATGCTAGCAATGTTGTGAGCACAGTCAAAGACATTTGATTTCGGTACACACCTCCACGTGAATATCGAGAACATTCCGAGCATTTGATTTGGGCAAAGCTTCTCGAATCACACTCTCAATGGTTTTCTCCATCGTCGTGCATGCTCCCGGGGCATTGTAGTCAACGATGATAAAGAGGCGGCGGAAGGAATTGTACGTCGCGAGGTTGATGTGCTTATCGAGGGTCGTCCACTCTGGTAGAGACCGAACGCGAGGAAGGTCACGAAAGTCCAGGATACTTAGATCCAAAGCGATGACGATTTCGCGGAGGCTTTCAGGGGCGATGTGTTGCAACAACTTGGTGGCGTGCGCTAACCCGATTGCAGGTCTGAGTACTCCCGCACACTCAGATACCACGATGAGCTTTTCGAGAGAATGAAGATGCTTGAGCATGGAGTTCGATGTTATATGGGCTATCAAAGGAATGAATTCACCACGCATTGTTTCGGAGAGAAGGCTCATAATTTACCAAGATGGGAATTGTCACCAGGCCGTTCGCGATGCAAACCTATGGTGAGGGTCCGAAGGGAGGCACCTACAGCCTTGAAAAGCTCTTCCAGTAACAGAGTGATGTTCGAATATGTAGTATCGTTGTGGTCGGAGTGAAATGATGCCGCCGAAAGGACCAACGAATGGAGACGTGAAAGGTTGAAGGAACCCCCGAGCAACCATGATAACACGTCCACGCGCATCTCGCTGCTCGAGAGTGTCAGATCGTGCAATGTAGTATCGGGGCTTGCGCGACTCGAGACATAACCAGAGTCAGAGAAGAGTGCTCCAAAAGAAGCTGGCCACGCCTGACCTCCCACTCGTTGGAGGGACAGGCTGGAAAGCCTCCCCGGCACTTTCCCAAGTTTCTCGAACAGTTGGACTGCCCCCTCGAACGAAACGTCGCGTAGGTAGAGCGTGCGGAGGCCAAGTAGGTGTTCGAAAAATGTCCGGTGACCATCGTGGAATTGGTGGTGTAAGGATTTGACGGAAATGCTGCGTACATGGCTCAAGTGTCGAGCCAGCTCGAATGCAGAAGTGGTGTCCCATGTCAGTTCTCCAGGAGGTTTGCCCAAGAGAGTGATATGGGTTACAGATTTCGCGAGACGTGGGGAGCTCTTGAGCCTCTCCAGCCAAATTTCGTAGCTTTCTTTCGAGTTTTCGAGGGCGATATGTCGAAAGAGAATGCGTCGGGATGAGTGATACCATGCCCACGAGACGAGGGCACAAGACTGGAGTGTAGGAAGGTTGTGACGGGGAACGAAGTCGAGGGTGTTACAGATGAGCTCTGGAGGTATACTAGGTCCACGTATATCTGTCATATTGGGAGGTTGTACAGAGTCGTGGGGGTGACGAAGAGGGCTTTATGATCCAGGGATAATATACCGGGCTTCATTGGCAGGTGGTACAATTTGAGCCAGATCAGGTGAACGAACTATGGGCCGTGGTAACCGAATGACCTGCGCGTAATGATGGAGTTATTAATATTGCTCGTACGCCACGCTGTGTAGGCCGAGATAGTTGATGCCAATTCGTGAGCTTTGCAGTAAGCATGCAATGGTATCTGTTTTGGAGCGTTGAGGAACCCGATGGCTCGATCGCCAGCCTTCCAGAACTCGGTATCGAGGACTAAGGATACGTACCGGGTCACCAAAGCCCACAGGATAGCCTCTTCCAGCCACACACTACGTTGGACCGCTGAAAACAAGGAAAAGTGACAGTTTCTTATTACACTGCGGCTTGCCTGTTCTCTTCGGATTATGGTCAGGCTGGCGTCGTTGAAGAAGCTCTGGAGGTGTTGGAGGTGTTGTAGACTAAGATTATCTAATCCTTTGGATTCGCGGTTTTTCCCACGTTGCCTTGACCTCTTAAGGCAGTCGTCAACAGGAACTAGCACCCATGACTAAGCAAAACTGTGACCAACACTTGCCTCAGATTCAGATAACGATGAACACACCTAGGGTAAAATGGCTCTGATGGAGATGTTGGGAAGGCTTCTAGGAAGAAGGCTGTCAGGACAGAATTTGAAAATATTTGTTTGTTCTGGAGCTATGTCGCGAAAAGTGCTCTGCGCTTCTTTCATGTCAGAAACATGTTTTTAGTGAGATTTAACGTGTTTTACCATTTCGACCTCCCGGAAATTTCTGGATTTGACCTGTGACGTGACGTTACACGTGATTGTGACATAACCTTTTATGGTAAGTAACCGTGCCCCGCTCACGCCCATTGCAAACTAAAATTGTAGCTCACCGGCACCATTGACACCGAATCTGAAGGAGATGAGAGAGACTATGAAAGAAATGAGCATGGGTCAATCCCTTCTGCTCTATATACCACTATTGAACATACAAAACCCGCCTACACCCACCTACCCCTCGCCCAAATTTTTTTGACTCCCCCGAAGACGATTTTGACCTGTGACCGTGACGTGACGTGCGTGACATCACAGCTTAGTAAGGGGTGCTGGTTCCTATTGACGACTGCCTTACTTCACTTGAACTTCAGTGTGCTGAGTGTCGGTGACCCTCAAGTACAACGATATCACTCACTCCGAGAACAAGATTAGGTCTACGGATTACTAGGAGCCACACCCTCTGGAAAGTCGCGACCGCGGATTCGAATCAAGCAACACCCTTGTAGCAGTCATCACTGGAATCAGCTCTTGAGTACTGCTGCTGCTGTTCGCGAGGGCGCCTAGTACATCACTCTCGTTGGCTATCTGGGATTGCCTTTCTAGGCTCATTGTGGGGTAGTACTCTGGGCAGGTGGAAAATCAAAAATAATACGCATATTCATTGTGCGTTAACATTCGACGCGATGGTAAGTCACGCGCTGAGGCGTAGCTGATCCATTTCAGACGGCTACCATCGGGACGCTCATGGAAAAGTCGAAGCGATTCGTCCCGGCGCAACCTGCATCTACTTTCTGGTTATCATTCAATCACTTCTATTCCGCCACACCCATTTGTCGGTAATACTCCAGGACTGTCGGATAGAATCGGCGTTTTCAGGTATCCACAAAATACTTATAAGGGAGCAACGTCAACGTCAACTCCCCAAGCCACCCGCTGTACCCCCGCATTTTTTCAATGGCCGAGTATTTCCATCTATCTGAGGTCGATCCGGAGCTCGCTCCCTTGCTATCATCTATCCCGCCTTTTGTCTTCGACGAGAATACGGCGATAGATGCAGTACGAAAAGGCTATGAGCAGTTCGCTTCTCAGGTCATTCAGCCCAATTACGCCCCTCTTTTACCCGAGAGTAAGCATTACAATCTTCACTACCTCTTATAAGGTTAACTGTCTTTGTTGAAAATCATCTTCTAGGCCACGGATACACCGTTAAAGACCACTACATCGACGTCGGTGATGGGGCAAAGGTGCTGGCAAGACATATTGTTCCAGTTCCTCGCGGCGATGAAGATACGTTCCCGCTATTGTTCTGGATTCATGGCGGAGGTAAGCTCGGCCACAAGTGGTCTGTCAACTCGTTTGGCATTGAGTTTCGAATTATCGGTCAGGGTTCTTGTTGGGAGATATCCAAATGGACGACTACAAACTTCGGATTGCAAGCGTGAAACTTCGTATTTCTATTGTTAACTGCGAATATCGGTAAGGACCCATACCTTCTATGGACCAAACGGATTAGTGGAAATTAACGATCGTTGAAATAGACTAGCTCCCGAGCATCCATTCCCCACAGCTGTCAATGACTTGACCGCAGCTTTGAAATATGTGCGAAATAGTCTGCCTTTGATCACCAATCAACGTATGTCTGCTGACGTTGTATGACAGGTCGCCTCGCGCCCAAAGGCATTCAGCGCAGCTTTGGAGAAAGGCTTTATCCTAGGAGGGGCATCAGCAGGCGGGAATTTAGCTGCGGTGCTCTCCTTCGTTACTCGGGATGACGATTTTTACAAGGACAAGCCAATCACCGGTCAGTTACTCCACGTCCCCAACGTAGTTCATCCTCAAGCCTACCCGGAAAAGTAAGTCGTGGAGATTGTCCGAGTTCAGATTCACGCTTGACACCATGTGGCTAGATACAAGTCATCCCTGTTGTCATTAGAGCAAAATAAAGACGCGCCTCAAATGACCAAAGACTTTCTCGTCAAGTTCCAAGGTGCGTCGTCACTGACGTTTTCGCGCTATGGAGAGTTCTCACCATTTTCGTTGTGGTTCACAGAGATCTATAACGGACCACCGACCGATCCAAGGGTCTCTCCTCTACTTCTACCAACCCACAAGGGTCTACCTCCTGCTTTCATTCAGGTTTGCGGCCTGGACCCGCTGCGTGATGAGGGACTGCTGTACGAAAAAGTGCTAAAGGAAGCAGGGGTCCCGACCAAGCTCGAAGTGTATGCATCACGGTGGCGATGGTCAATTATTCACGCTCACTCACCCATTCCTAGGTATCCCGGCGTCTCTCATGGTTTCGAGAACGTCTTTTTCAACATCAAGCAAGCCGTCAAACTTCGCGAAGATTTCCACCCAGGGCTCGAATGGTTGCTTCAACAGGTCAGAGAGCGCTCGGTATCAGGCATATAATATAAAATATTTAAAAAATAAAGTATTTGTGCTATGGCACCGCATTCAAATGTCCGGCTTTCGAGATACTCGGGAGTTGGGAACACTGTTTGCTGACATGGTCCGACAAGTCCAAAATACCCATTTGACTGGAATGGTCAGATGCGATGTAAACTATGTATCGACGAGAGAATTCGAGAGGCTCAAAGTTGAGATATGAAACCCATAGGAGGCTACATTTGATAGAGGTGATTCGAAAGGACCGTTTGAATGGCCGTTTAAATGACCATTTAAATGGGGTGTTTGTATCGATGGATTTGAACGGGCGTTTGACTCACCAGACATATAATATGCACCTTCAATGGGAACCCACCAGTGGATTCTCCCTTGGCCTGTATGGAGTGCATCTACCCAATCACCCTATGCCCCATTCTCGCGAACCTCTCCTTGCGAATCCCTCCTTGCCCAATTAATCTTGCGAGTTGTGCCATACATACCAGTGACATTCCGTGACAGGACACCGTAGATATGATTCTATTCTTTCGAGCGTTGGTTTCTCCTCGCCAGAAAAGAGAGGTTTAGGGGGCTGGGTAGATGGTTCCAACTACCAAGCTCAGTTGCTACAACAAGTCAATAAGGTAAGCCGAACAAAAGACAGGACATGTTCACAATACTTACTCAAGCTGGACTTTGGCATGTACTTTGAGCATACACAGGCCGAGGAGAATCTGGTTGCGAGCTTGAGGCTGGGGACCATGGGGGTTTAGTTTGAAACGCGTCAAGACTCAAAAAGGGGTCATTCATGGTGAGATGCCGCACGTGCGTCTTGTTCGGACTTTGCCGGTCTGGATCAGGCGGCCACGACCTTCATCGACCCCTGCCTTCTTTCCCCTTGTTTCTCCTCTGGGAACTTGGTCCGCTTGAATATCAAATGCAAAGGATAGGCAATCCGGATTTGGACATCTTGGGTGGGGGAGAATACGCGGGTGCTGGACCCTCGCCGGCCCGTATGAGGCTCTTCGGGCTTGGGCTGTACTCCCGGTCAATGTATACTGCGTTCGTGCTCATAAAACTGGATGTGACCGCCACGGGGGTCAGCAGCTACTGAATGCATGTTAATTAGTTCAATTTGAACATTGAAAATGGGGGGGGAAGGAGGAACAGATTTAAATGTGGTGCGATCGCACTTTTGCTTTATATTTTAAATATTTGATATATATCTCTTGTCGGTATACCTGCAAGGGTGATGTTGGCTTGACAGGATACAGGCTTATGTGCAAACACTAAACCACGTCAGTATCACTCGCTTTGAGAATGTTATTAGCCATATCTTGCTCTCGTAAACAAAATGCCATTCGATGATGATCAACCGCGGGAACGCGTGAGTCGCGTCTACAACGGGCGCTTGTTGAGCTTCACGTCAACAATGCAGGTTTCTTTCGACTCCCATGCTCTAAAACGTAAGGTCCCAAATCGCGCTCCGTTTCTCTCCTTCTCATCGAAGTTGATTTAGCTTTTACAAGGGCACTTACGTGCCTATCGAGATACGGGGAAGAGCTCACCATATATGCCACGTCCGAAACGTTATCCATGTCATGCACCAACTCCTCCAAATCGGCCTATTGTCGGTTTCGATACTCTCGCCAGTTCTTCTCAAGGTACAGGGTTGGAAACTCGTCGACTACGAATGTCGGGCTTGATGAAGTAGAACCTGTCACAGGGCAGCTAATGACCAAGGTTCGTTTCTGGATGTTCTTGCTTGCGTTCTGAACATCCTGAATGAGGTTTCGTCACAGGCATTACTCTCAATATTGAAGCATCATTTTGGAGACAGCTCAGTCGAAAAGTGCGAGATATCGATCGTGGAAGGAGAGAACCCAGACACAGACGATGAGGATAGTTTGGAAAGTAGGCTAGTTGTGCGACTTCATTGCAAACACGGTACGCACGCGATGTTGTCTGTTTGGAGCAGACGCACTGCTGAACGGTTATTGACTTCTCCTTCAGGTGTTGTAAAAACCCATAAGCTCGTCCTTATGACCCCATCCTCCCTTTTGGCTCCTGGTATTCCAGACACGACAGACGAATCCCTCTTGACCATTGGTCCGAGGGCCATGAGGGAGATAATCGAACACTTCCCACTAGCAAAAGGCATCAAGGCAGACCCACAACTCATTTGGAACTTCGGAGACACGGAAGTGCAAGTCAAGAGCCTGGAGTCCTCCATTGATAGTAGAGGTTCGGGCCCCCAGTTTCGGAAACGTTATCCACCGAACTGACTTCGTGGTAAACTCTCAGGAAAAGCCCAATTATCTACCGAACTCACGATTAGTGCAGACGAGTTCGACGTCTATAATCTCGACTCTGCACCCATTATTCTTGCATTTCATCTGCGAGAATTCAATGTAAACACATTCTGCCGAAAGAAACCTGTGGACTCTATTTTGACGCGACCTCTCTTTCGTCAAGGCTACCATCGCGTTTGCCGAAGCATCAGCACTGTGTCTTGATCTCCGATTTACCACTCCGGCTGCACCTCTTTTCATCGACGTGGAGGGAGACAACTTTGAGACCCTCTTTGTTATCTCCACAAGTCAAGTACAAATCTCACCTAGTCAGCATGGCCGACATACACCACAGCCTGTGAAGAAGCGAATACGAGAGGACACTCCTGGAGATGTGTCAGGTCGTTTCAAGAAGCCCATGAAAGTTGTACAACCCACTGACCGCGTTTCAATGGCTCGAGATGATGTATCTCTAAGGTCATCAATGCCGCCGCCGTCACTACTCCCTGAAATTAAGAAAGCGTCTTCTGCTGTACCTCCACCATTAGATAGTACGGCCGTTCGGGTGGATGTGGACAACCACTTTTTGATAGACGGCCAACCGTCCCAGCCACCGCCCCAAGAACCTTTGTTCTTGCCCAGCTCCTCACAGCTGACGATAATGGACGAGAATGCACTTCGAGAGTCCGGACTTGGTATTGAAAACATGTCCGTCGATGAATTCAATGCTATGATGGACGATGACGGGGATGAGGAGATTGGGCCTGCCCATGCTGATGCTGAGGCAGAGAGTCTTGACCTCATTGAGGATGACCCAGGAATCGCACCAACTCAAGGCGGCTCTTCACCCAATAATCAATCCAAGGTATGCATCATTGCTCGTGTATCCTACTGACATTAACTGTACTTGTTCACCTAGACGTTCCATCCATTATTCGAAGACTGAATCCGTTATCATACACATTGTTTCAAGCGTGTTTGTAAATGCACCTTAGCCTGTAAAATATTTCATCACGGCTCTCTCTCGTCTGGCCGAGCTCAGGAACAACATTGACGCCAAAGAACTGGACCCTCCATAATCTCGATCGCGACGTGTTCCTTCAACCACTCGGGATCACTGCAAGCCATCGTCAGCGCGTGATCATCATCCTCTGGTTCGTCCACTGCAGTTCCTAATCTCATTTTCGCTGGGCCATGTCCAGTTTCTAGGCGGCGCTCGAGGCCGTCCTTGAGAAACAAGCCTTCCTCGTTCGCAAGGCTCAGATCGACATTCAGCTCCTTCAGTCGAGGCCACAAACTGTGGGCATCAGTCGCATTAGGTGCCAAATGGGTCGTATCCGAGATACTCCTAAGAATATCTGGGAGATAGCTGTCTCCATAAAACGTAAGCTCGGAGACTGAGGGGAAAGATGCACAGAACATCCGGTATTTGGATACGGTGAAATGGCAGTCGCAGAAAACGAGGGACTGGAGAAGAGGGTATTTGGAGGCGCGGGAGGAATTCAAAAAAGGGTCGAGATCGTGCTCGCATGCATCCTCTAGAATGATCTTCCGGAGAAGGGGAGCATTGATGGTTAACAATATGGAGCTGTAGTTCGACGCTCTAAAACTGGTGATGGCAAGCGAGCGTAGGGCGGGCAATGTGATGAAGTCGGATTGGGGCCAAGATTGATTCCCGACTACGTCACCTGAGATTGAAAGATGAAGCAACAAGGGACTGGAATGGAGAAGGGCGCGAAATCCGGAGAAGCGGATGCAAATATGCCTCGTATGGTCAATAGACAGGGCAGTGACTGTTGACATTGGGGGTCGAAAGAGATAGACGGCAAGTCCACGCAGATATACGAAGGCAAGTCGCGGACAACCACCGGTGAAAATCCGGGGAGTAGAGAGGCCCTCACTTTGATCATGAGGACGCAGATGATTAGAAACCTCGACCCCGATAGAGAGGTACTCCAGCACTGGCGCTTGGGCGGAAATCAGACGTGATAAAAAGGGACTGTCGATGTTGTGTCGAGACGAATCGACCCAACAGCGGCGCCACCGCGATATATGGAGGAGGGCAAGGTCGAATATCCTCTGGTGAGCCTGAGACGACTCCTCGTCATCGCTGTTGTCATCGAGCGGTCGGTCGTGGACGATAATCACGTCGAGGGGGCTTTCTGAGGATCGTTGGAGGTATGCAGAGACTGCTTCATGGCACGCGCCGCGCTTAACGAAAATGGACGTCCAGAGGGTGCCGGTGCCCAGGGCTATTTGACGCCATCGTTGGCTGACGTGGGATACCTTAACCTCGGGGGGTGGGCCCTTCGACTGGACAGAGGGGACGCTGTACTCCCCCAGTTGCATATCGCAGTCGTCGTTGTCGGTATCGCCGCTCAGGTGGTTAAGTTTGAATATCGAGGCCAGAATCTCCCATGGGATGATAGAAGACATTCAGCGGGTGTTAGTTCATGCAATGAGGAAGGTCTATGAACATTCGGAACCCTTTGCATGGCATGGATTTATTACCGTCCGGGTCCCAGGGCGAATTTGAACGTTTATGGTCAGCCACCTTGAACTCGAAGAAACGAAGATTGGGCGATTTCCATGGGATGATCTCGATCTACCCTATTTTGTGTGGTGGACGAAAAATAGCAGCAGAATTTGTGGATTCGGGGAGGAAGTTCGTCATGTTGAGTGCTGCCTGGCAAGTGGCGATTGGTGGAAAAGATAGAGTTGCGATTGGGATTAACCAGTCGCCCAGTGGAGACCACACCTAGTTAACACCTGACACAGTCAAAGACGAGTCCGAGCGAAATCCGGGGGCGCTGACATCCACGGATCTTGCTAGGCTCGGTTCTAGCAGGGAAAGGAGAAAATAACAAGTCTTTGGTGTGAAGCGTGTGGCCACTTGCCAATGCCACGCCTAATCTTCAATTTCGGGCTGTTTCGAGGGGACGACGCACTGCAAGTTTTGCCATTGACCTAGAACATGCTCCTCCTAAGTTGGTCTTCAACCTAATTATGTACTTATGCCTGAATATTCCCGTCCTCGTGCCCGTGAGCAACACAGTCTTCTAACTGAAGTTTGAGAGGGTGCAAGCCAAGGGTCTGGCCAAAGTACTAGGCTGGAATTTTGTCGCACCAAGTTCTAACCGAGACTAAATACTGGAAACGGTATGAGAGGCGCCAGCCACATACGATCTTCCCGTCGCTAGTGTTCCAACATAGGAGCCACCTTTGCTCTCCAGCCTTATGCTTCTTCAGCTTGAACAGGCCCGTACCAAGGCCAACCGTCCCCAGAAATGTCCCCTAAGCTCCATCTTTGTCTCGTCAACTTCTGGCTTGACCGGGTGGACAGCATGTCCATCTTCCTCTTCCTCTCCAGCGTTTTCATCACAAGAGTTAGGTCCAAACGTTCTCTTCACCACGCCATCTTCACCTCCCTGCGAAGTTCATGGCTCTCGCCGGCGGCGACCCCTTGGAACCTTGAAGCAGCCTCAGCCCCAGCTCCGAAGCCGAAATCGACTGGATGCCTTCTACTTCCTCCCACCAGAGGAGGTCTTGGTGGTATCGTCGAAGCCGCCGAATCTACTTTCACCAGCAGGCGGAGGTACGAAGAACCGTCGAAGGTGAGGGGGAGTTGTTCTTGTTCCTCTCTGTAAACAAGGCTCCGAAGCCGAGGCCGAAGCATCGAATTGGTTGGAACTCCAAGTAGACGTCGACGGCGCATAAGAGGGAGTACCGAAGAGGTTTGCTGTCGTTGTAGTCATGAGGGACTCGAAAAGATTTGGAGCCGCAGCCGCAGCCGTACTACTTGGAGTCTCTGCTAGGTCAGCATTGACGACATATCTCAGCCCGGTGAGGAAACAGACACGAGGAGACATCCCCGAGGAGGTGTCAGACCGACCCAAGGAGTCCATGAAAGGTGTACAACCTGCTGACCACTTTTTCATGGCTCGGTTGGACGAGTTGTATCTACGATGAGATCACCGATGTCACCAGCAGTACCGTCACTACCTCCTAGGGCATCCTCTAAAGTTCCAACATGGACGTTTGTGAAGGCATAAACAGCCATGGTGTGCTCGACGAACACTGACTGTGCCAGCCTCGACCCCAAGAACCTCTGATCCCAGCTTACGATTGATGGAGGAGTACACGCTTCGAGAGTCCGGATTGGGTATTGAAGACATGTCCTTCGATGAACGATACGATGGAAGGCGATGCGGATGAGGACTCAGGGGACTGGGCCTCGAGCTCAAGGCCTAATGGTGAAGCAGAGAGCGTTGGCCTCATTGTAGACGGCCCGGGTATCGCATAGTCTGAGTCGGAGCGGAAGCGCGTTGTTACGCATTCCAAAAAGGAAGTCACTCCAATAAGGAATCGGTTCGCAAACCATTCTCACCACTGCAGCTTTGGAATTAAGAGTTCAGCTGGCAGTTTGTAGGTATCCACGAAAGACATGAGGTCCGATTGAGGTGGTTAGCAGTCAAAAATGCGTGTCGGAAATGGCGGTGAGTGGATGAAGCGTGGATGCCAGGGAGGCACGAGCCGGCATCGGAGTTCCAACTCGGTTCCAACCTGATGCAATGACTCAGCCTCACCTTTCTCTTCCTCTCGCGACACCATCGCAGTTCCCCTCCCATTTCCATCTTACCGTTTATCTGTTTTGCACCCACCACCCATCCCTTCCCACGCCAGAAGAAGCTAGATTAGCTACACGGATGGTTCATACATCGTACATAGACAGGACAGACACCATGATCCACAAATGCATACATTTCATCTATACACGAGACGAGCACACATCAGCTGAGATCAGGAGTAGTAGAGGGTTCCCGCCCACCCAGGCGGCGTGACGCCTCTGCGACCCGGCCGAGCTTCGCTCGCCAGCCCAACCTTAGCATCTCCTCTACGACAGACTTCATATCCACCCGCCCTCATCCCACCAAAAAGGGTTTTCGGATATGAAGCGTCTTTTTCCAAGAGACTACGCATCCATCCGAGGCTGATCTTCACCCACAATCAGCTCCCCAAACAAACTAAGGTGTGCCTCGTTGGTCGCTTATTCTGCTTGCCTTCACTATCTTTCAAGTTAGTCGTTTCGTCCGTTGTTCTAAGACCAAACCCGTTGTATAATTCCCAATCTTCCGACCCTTTGTAAATGAACATACTAGTCCCCATAGTCCCAGAGTGTGAAAAATACCATTACGGCTCCCTCTTCAGGCCAATGTCATTAACAGCAACATTGACGCCAAAGAACTGCTCCCTCCATGATCTCAACCGAGATGTGTTCCTCTAACCAGTCGGGATCGCTGCATGCCATCACCAGCGCATAATCTTCTTCTTCGTCCACCGGGATTCCCAACCTCATTTTCTTCGGGCCATGACCGGTTTTCAAGCGGCGCTCGAGGCCATCTTTGGGTAACAAGCCTTCCTCGGTGGCAAGGCTCAGATCGACATTGAGTACCTTCAGTCGGGGCCACAAACTGTCGACTGAATGGGGAGCAAAGTGGGCCGTATCCGAGATGATTCTCAGGATGCTGGGGAGATTAATGTCTCCATATAGTGTCAGCTCGGAGACTGAAGGGAAAGACGCAAAGAACATGCGGTATTTGAGAACGGTAAAATGAGAGTCGCAGAAAACGAGGGAGCGAAGGAGAGGAAATTTGAAGGCATGGGAAGAATGAAGAAAAGGGTCGAGATCATGCTCCTGTGCGTCCTTCAAGACGATTTTCCTAAGACGGGGAGCGTCGATGGCCAGCAATATGGAGCTGTAATTTGATGCTCTGAAACTGGAAATCGCCAGCGAGCGTAACGCGGGCATTGTGATGGACTCGGATTGGGGCCATGATTGATCACCCAGTATATCACCGGAGATCGAAAAGTGAGTTAGCGAGGGACTGGATTTGAGGAGAGCGCGGAATTCGGGAAGAGAGATTCGAATTTGCCTAGTGTGCTCAATAGAGAGGGCAATAACTGTCGACATTGGGGGACAAAAGAACCAGACAGCAACTCCGCGCAGGTACACGAACCTAAGCCGTGGACAACCGCCTTTAAACATCCCGGGAGTAGACTCAATAGAGAGCCCGCCCCTCTGCGGAGGACGCAGACGATTGGAACTCTCGACACCGATGGAGAGGTATTCTAGCGCAGGTGCATGAACGGGAGTTAGACATGGTAAAAAGGGGCTATCAATGTCGTCCCGAGGCGAGTCGAACCAACAGCGGCGCCACCGTGATATATGGAGAAGGGCGAGGTCAAATGTTTTCTGATGAGCCCGCGATCTCTCGTCGTCGTCGTAGGGTGGTCCATCGCAGACTATGATCACGTCAAGGAGGCTTCCTGAGGATCGTTCGAGGTACGCCGACACTGCTTCGTGGGATGCACCGGGTTGAACGAAGATCGTCGTCCAGAGAGCGCCGGTGCCCAGGGCTATTTGACGCCATCGTTGGCTGACATGGGAAACCTGGATTTCGGGGGGTATCCCTGACTCCATGGACGGGACATCATAGTCTCCGAGTCGCAAGTTGCCGTCGTCGATGGTGGTATTGCTTAGTTGGCTGAGCCTGAAGATGTAGGCTAGAATCTCCCATGAGAGGACAGAAGACATACGGGTACTGTTAGCTCATGCGCGTTGCGAGGGAAAATGGAGATTTGGAGCCCTTTGCATAGCATGAATTCATCATGCAGGAGACTAAAAAGTGATAGAAAATTGTGATCAACCCCCTCCGAGAATTCAACGAGATGAAGAAAGAGGCGTCAATGCGGGATCAGTGTTTGGTTCTCTAATCTGAGTTTATGGTGGAAGTGAATGAAAAATGCGGGCGTGCATCGTCGAGCTGGGCAGGAGGGTTGTAACCCGCAGATTGGTAGGCAGCTCACTGCAATCCAGACCAGTTTCCACTTCTGCGGTTTATGAAGCCATATCATACGTAGAATTGACGCAGACATGGCCCCGTGAGCTGGAGTGTACCCACACAAACGAATTCTGAAGAGGCCAGCTTGAGTTGTTCACTGGGAGGAGTGTGTCGTCAGTTCTTAGTTCAGAGATTCAGACCACGTGCCCGGGACCAGCTGAATTTGCTGAAAAGAATGTTCAATGCATTAGTTATACAGAAATGGAATCCTATTAGAGTGGGGTGTCTGTCGTAGGCAAAGCAGGATAAAATATAAGGTCCAGGGAGCACATCTATTGTAGTCCAGGAATAGAGGGTGATTGCGACTGAGCTGGCATCGGCGCTGGTACTAGATTGGAGAAAATCTCATTTCAGCGAGGTGGGAACAAGTTAGATAGAGAAGGGACGTACATGGCGCCATCTGCGGTCGCTGCCCTTCACTGAATACTCTGCTCATTAATACACCCACACCCTCGAAGACTCCGAGCAATATCCCACAAGCTACCGCTGAGCCAAATGCAGATCTCGGACCACCTAGAGAGGAGCTTAGCACACGACTTGGACACATTGAGTACACATTTCATACCTCGAGCTGCAAGACAGCCGCCAGTCATGAAACCAGATATTATCGCATTCCATGCGTCCTCCTTTTGTCTAACTCCCTTTACAACACAGTCGAATGTTGAGAACATGCCTCCCCATATACCAAAGTTGCCGCCAGTCACTGGTGCCCGTGCTTTCATAGAGGAGATAGCACCAACGAAACGCTCGCCCTAATGAATATAGCATGAGCTTGTTGAGCGTGCAGGAAGACAGGCTTAGGACACGCACCCGTGGAGAGTTTCTGGCACCTTTTATGCTGTACCATATGCCACCACCAACAGCTCCCATTGCAAATGCACCTCCGAAATCGTTAAGGATGACCCAAGGGCTGTTGAATTGTAGTTGAGGTCAAATATTTCCACAGACAGTCATTGCACACTTACCAAGGATCTCTGGTGTGGTCTGCGTGCGACATTTTGGGTGGTGAAGGGGAGAGAGGAAGTGCGGGACTGTCGGAACAGGGACAAGGTGACGGGAAGGTGAAAGTTTTACAATCTCCCACGAGACACGTGTAAACGCCACATCCCGTGATGAGCGCGTCTTGTGTTTATTATGTAATCGCAACATTTGAACAACAACAACCATGTCCTCCTCAAGGACGCCGCACTCTGCTATCCGTCGAATGAAGTCCCAAGTTTATGTAGAAATACCGCCTTCACCTCTTCATACTCCTCGACCCTCAGCGGTATCACTGAGCTCAATATCACACTTGAACCAGCCGCTCTCCCCTACGAGGAGTAATATTGCACAAGACGCGACATTGAAGAAGAGAAAGCTATCGAATCCTCCCTTACCGGCGACCAAGAAATCGAAAGTCGAAATAACATCGAAACCGCACAAAGAAAACGCGACGGCACACACAACTTCGGATAAATGTACTGCAAGCAATCCAGCAACAACCACAAATTGTCATCAATGTGGCAGAAAAAAAGACTACGTCGGTACGTGGCACAATTACTGAAGTCAAACATCTTGAACTCATTTCTCGATAGATGTGGTGATATGTACTGGTAAAAATGTCACTAAATCTGGCAAGGAGCGATCCTGCAACTCTAAATACTGTCGGGCGTGCATCAAGAATCGGTATTCGCATGACGCTGAAAGCATGAAAGCGGCCGAAACCAAGAAGGAGAAGATACCCGTCAATTATACGTGAGTGTCGAGTCTCGAATTACCGCATTCAATACCACAGATCGACAAACGAGTCGTAAACAGGTGTCCTAAGTGCCGTGACATTTGTAATTGCTCACAGTGTAGGAAGGCCAAGGGACTGGAGCCTTTAGGGTATGTCGCCGCTCTTTCTAAGTACGAGTCGCTTCCAGGCTCAGCACCGCACAGTAAACAGCCCTGCAATGTGATTCAAAGCAACCAGAATGTGGAGGCTAAAAAGCCGGCCAATACACTCCCTGTCAAGACACACCCTCCTTCGGGGCACACCACCAGTTCGAATCCTATCCAGAACTCGGCTCACACCAAGGCTCAGAAGAAACCCGCTGCTAAGCCTCTTCCTAAGCTCAGCTGGCAAAGGCTACCCGTAGCAATCTCCACTGGAGATGTCGAATCCCGGATTCTGATTCGAGAATTCGTTCTCCGATTCCAGGATACAGTCGGAAAGGGTATAGGAAAGACCAATCTTGAAGAGCTTGAATGCCTTGTTGCCGAAGAATCCATGGATTGGGTTAGTGAAGGCTGCGCGAAGGCGGTAATCTTAGGCCTTCTCGGGGTCCTCGCTGGTGAAGAAGACAGTAGCGCTGCTCTGGTACTTCGTTCGTCTTATGCAATGACCAGGCCTATCTCTAATGCATGCACTCGCGGTTCGCAGGTGATAAAGAAGGCAATGAAGGAGATCCGCTCGGCCGGTATCAACCTCACCAGGCTTTGGAGCTCTCTCGCCGACTTGCGCGATGTTCTTTGTGCTCCCGACGACGATAACAAATCTACGCACAGCGACGACTCGGAATCCTCGGAAGACCGGATAATCATAGAGTTCCCGGACCCCCTCCCTCCGCCTGAGGACGCACAAGTCAACTCCGTTGTGCGTTCCACCCGTTCATCAACCTCCAACGAGATCAAGTCTTCAATCACAATAGTCAACTCTTACCAGCTGGGTCCTGTAATAGTTGGGCTCATAGAAACGGTGATAGAATCGCATACCATTCGCGAGGAGTTGGAGGATGGGACCAAGTATGGCAAAGAGATCACTCGCGACGTCCGCGAGGGTATCAAGAGGGAGAACGAAAAGTGGGAAAAGCTGAAGCAAACGCACGAAACTCTTTCTTCCGAGGTATTGTCTATATCCTCTGTTGATGGATAGTCTTTGACATTGCATATAGGATGCTCCGGCTAAGATCAAGGAAGACCGACAGGACCACAAGGACGCCGTACAGGGCCTCGAAAATGCTCTGAAGGTCGTGCTCTCTGGTACCGTACCTCGCTTTGGACCCCTGGGGACCGATCATGATGGTCGGGTCTACTGGGCGTTGTCACCAGGAATACGAGATCGGGAGTTCGCTCAAAGCTTGATCACTGCGGCTTCCGCAACGAACAAGTCGAAGAAGGTTAGAAAGCCTATTCGACGCCCTAAATCAGCTGAAGAACGGGCGACTTTCAAATCTTGGTCATGGTTCCTGGCGGTGCAGGGGAAGAAACCCTCAGGCGTAGACGTTGAGGGAGGCGACGAGCCGGGCTGGTGGGTGTTCTGGGAAACCGAAGAGATTAGGAAACTTGCAAGCTGGATTTCCATTCGAAATGGGCTAGAGGTGAAGGCGGAGGATTCCGATCACTCTGGTGCGAGTGCCACTACTATGCACCTCAAGAACCTTGTGAAGAACCTCCAGGACTATTCGACCATCTTAGAGTGGAGGTGTAAGGGAGAGGAGGAAATGCTATAGATTGTTCTACTTTCTTGTTCGACTACATTTTCCGGTGGCAGACGAGCCTTAGCGTCTTCCCTGGCTTTAGTACTACACTCCGGAAGCGTGTCATTATAATTATCTTCTAACTAAACGGGTCTTTTGGAACAGTAGATTTTTACCCTATTTCTTACTCATTCGTTTCCTGTATTTCTTATATCTCCTCGACCTGCTTCATTGTTACTACATAATATCACGACCTTTCATGACCATGGCGAAGAACTATCAGTGAGGCCATTGCGTCGACAGTTAACGATCTTTCGAGGCAGCTGCCCAGTTTCTCAGCAAGACGGGTCGCCAATACGTGTTTGCACTGCGAAGAAGGTCAACAAGTCCCAGGGCTCTGATGAACATAGAATCGAACCATGACGTGAGATTGGGACACAAGAACGGCATAAATAAAGGCAGGACAGGTGCAGTGTGTTGAAACTGGTGTAACGGACAAGTCGACAAGAACGGTGTAGGTTGCATTTGAGCCCAGAACTTCGTATGTCGTGTGTCCCCACGGAGAGATATTCTTAACCACTGAGCGCGGAGTTCAGCAAGCATGAAACAAGAACTTGGGAAAGGCATCTACCGCATTCTCGGTCTATCAAGTCGAGAGCTGCCAGAATGAGAGTGTCCGGGAGAAAGGTATGTAGTGCTTGAATGAAGTCCTCCGATAAAGCTTTTGAGAGTGTATCAGCCCGGGGAAGACTTTGTACGAAGGAAGTGCTCTGAAAGTACGTTGTTTGGGTTCCAGATTTGCTAGCAATGTTTCGACCAAGGCAGTGAGTTCTGTCGAAAGCTGCATTGAGGCATTGTTATCCAGCGCGATGAGTGGTGCCGGTGATGGTCAAGAACTAGAGTAAGGCGATCAACGACCCTGACCTGCGATCCTCCCACCATCATGAGCCTGAAAAAATTCCTCTTCGTATTCGCTCAAGCCCATCATGAATTCCGTATACCAGAGCTCAAATCTATCTCAGAGCTATATCGGTTCCGGGTGGTTATACCGGAAGATCAAGACCCACTCCGCCCGTTCATGGTCCTCGAATTGGAGAGTGAGGATCATGCTCGATTACTTGCTCAACGGTGTATCCTAATCAAGTGAGTTTCAAAGACCTTCAATAACAGATAGTTACTCATACGCTACGCTATTAATTCTCAAAGGTCTGTATACGAGTTTTATTGCCAGGCCGACACCTATGAGGAACTTCACCGTCGGAATCAGGACAATCGACATCTTTGGGAGCGTTATATCGAGGATACTTCCTTCAAATTCTTCGTGTCGGCGTATAACCATAAAATACCCCAACGGAGACAGCGCGAGGTCGTGGAGAACTTTTCTTACATGGGCTTTTTGGGCAAGATTGACATGAAGACTCCCGAGATCACCATGGGCTGTTTCGAGGAGTGTAAGTTGATCAGGCAGTTGGTTGCAACTTATTTAACCGTATCTTTGTAGACGACGATCGACGAGGTCAAATACGTGATAAACACGAGGGGGATGCAAATTTCCGCCAGGTTTACTTTGGTAGACTGGTACGCGTTTGTTTTTCGTGAATCGTTACTTTGATGTGACGAAGTCTAGATAGCGGAAGGTTCCGCCCGAGCCTTGGTCTCAGTTTTCGATGTCAAGAAACGTTCATATTTCGGGAACACAAGCATGGAGGCTGAGATTTCTCTGTTGATGGCAAACCAGTCCTTGGTGAGCTTTATCGCGACTTCTCTGCCTTCGCCTTCTCAAATCCTCCGCCAGGCGTCATCTGGGAAGTTGATATATGATCCCTTTATGGGAACAGGAAGCATGGCGTATGTGGGTGTGAATGTTGAGCGTCCAAAGACGAAAGTCTCATAACTAGTGTCACTTCCTTAATAGCCCACTGCATATTTCGGTGCTCATGTTTATGGGTCTGACATAGATGGCCGGCAGATGCGAGGCAAAGGTGACGGTTTCTCGATCGTGTTATGAAGGGGTGCCTGGCTGATATTCACAGGCATTGACTTGCTCTCTGTCTTGCAGGCGACACTCCGGGAGTTGTTAGGGCCGCTTCGCAGTACGGTGTAGCATCGAGGATACTCGACCTATGTACGTTTGACATAACGAACAACCCCTGGAGATGTGGAGAGCTTTTTGACGCGATTGTGACCGATCCACCTTGTGAGTGCTTCGAGTACTTGTTGGCAAATGTCCGAAAGCTCAAGGTACCTCTTCTAGATGGTGTGCGAGCGGGGGCAAAGAGACTAGGACGTAAGAAGGAACTAGACGCGGAAAGAATGGCGAAATACTTTGATCATCGCTCAAACCCACGACCGTAAGACTCTGGGTTTATTGTCTCGTACTTGATTGAGCCTAATGGGATTGGTCTTACAGCGAAGACACGCCATATATTCCTCCCACCAAGCCTTACGAGTTGTCGAATTTGGCACGAGACCTTGTTATTCTAGCTCGGTATCTCCTACGACCAAATGGACGCCTTGTGTTCTTCCTGCCGACAGTAAATGACGAATACGAGGAAGTCGATATCTACTCTATGCTTTGCGAAGGCATGGAAGTTTTAGCGAACTCGTTGCAGGATTTTGGCTCATGGGGACGGAGAGTGCGTACTTTCTTTCGCGGCTCTGTATCAGCAATCACTGACCCTCACTTAGCTCGTAACAATCCGAAAGACGACCTCCGAACGGTATCCGCCACCTTCTTTCTCACCTTCCTCAGAAACCGAGGAGTCGACACACGTCCCAGCGCACCGAGATTTCCGTGAAAAGTACTTCCAAGGGTTCAAGAAAACAGAGAATGACGTGAGTTAAGCATGAGCATGGATGTGTACAACGTATACAGAGGGAGAATGTCCACGGGCTATAATACAAAAGATGGTCAAAGGTCATACACTAATGCGGGCTCATCGGAATGGTCGTGGCCGCCTCTTGTGCCTTCTGGATATCGAGTTCTTTTCGAACTTGTTTCCCTTGTATAAACAACGTTATTGTGGCAGCAAGTGTGACTCCGACTCCTTGGAAAATCATAGCGTTCCGCATGTTGAGAGGAGGTGAAGCGTCTGCGGGCGCACGCAGGGCGTCCTCCGCTATAGCCAGGGGAAGGTCTTGATGTGAGGGGGTGTTCATGAGCATAGAAGTGTACCACTTACAGAGTAGGAAAATTATGCAGAAAGCGTTTCCCGAGAACCACATAAGCGATGAACTTGCTTCCGCGTCCCGAGTCACATCACATCCAAGCTCGAGACCCACTGGTAGTAAGGTGATGGATGTAATGCCTATGATTGCCATTATGGCGAATAATCCACCCGTGTTGTTTGGCTTGACTAGTAGACCACAGAGTATATTGAGTAAGCCTGATTTGACAGCGAGGTCGACGAAGAGCCTCACCAGCCCATATTAGGGACAACCATGCGCCGGCAAGACAAGGAACGAAGCACTTGAGGGTGAGAGCCAGATGCCTTGTGAAGACTCTATCCATGAGAGGGCTGATGACGAAGGCACCAACGATCCCGGATAAGAGGAGAGTCGCCTTGAAACGGTGGGGTCAGGAAGGCGAGCGATACCAGTTAGAATTATACATACGCCCATGAGGCCGCTGGTATCATCGTCGTATCCAACAGGTGCCTTCAGAGGGGATGGTGAGGATTAGTTACAGTCATTACGACAGGTTCAAGTTGGAAACGGTTCGCACCATTATAGTAGAGGTCAAAAGGGCGAAGGTGTTTGTTCTGATTGCGTTGTGGCGTTAGCTCAGGGGGAGGAACAGTTGAGATAGATAGACGAACGCAGCCACCAGTAAGCCGAATACGATGAGGATCATGAAAAAGTCAATGCGGTTCCTTGTCGTCATCGTCGGATCGTCGGATCTTCCAAACAACTGTCTCAGGAATTCAGTGAACGAAGGAGGCTTGTGGGATGCGGAATAGCCTAAGAGAAGAGGACGAAGTCAAGTTGAGCAAGAAACTGCGGCTAATGAAAGGACGTTCTGACTTGGAGGTGTGGGAGGCTCGGATTGCACAAGTAAGACTGACGGGACGATTGCCGTGGATATGATCGCGAGAATGAGAATCTGTGCACAGCAAGTTTAGAGTTGAATCGAAGTGTATCAGAGCACGTACTGATTGCTTGGTGTCCCCTGGGATTGGGCTGATTAACTGTCCAAGGCCGCTACCAATCGGATTGGCTGTAGGTAAAAGTTCATCTCATCAATGATAAACACTTTGGAAGTTTGACAGTTAATCAAGCCCACCTATTGAGCATATTGTTGTGGCGGTAGTTCGTGACTTAACGTCGAACCACTTCTCGGAATATCTGTGGAGAGAACAGGTCAGTCACACAAAGCGGAAAACCAGGGTCAGAAGGCTAACACGGGTGCCATTACTTGGAAGACGGTTTGTGATACCGAACTAAAAGCCTGTGATTTAGGACCAACGAAGTTCAGGAACTTCGCAGGGTAAAGCACACGGACTGCTGACGCACCTGACCAAGAACAAATAGGGCATAGGTTGCGTCGCTAGATAGCCCAGGGGAGGTCCCCGAAAATCGTATCCATCCCCCAATAAGAAGGCAGGCAGCACCGATATCGCACTAACGTTTTATGTTGAGCATCGCCGCACGAACAATCGGGACCCAAGAGAAACAAAAACGTACACATCGCCGTATTCCGTATCGTGCGATCAGCGTGGGCATGGCGAGAGCCACGGGGAGGTACACGCACGCTGCAATGTTTCCGAGCCAACTGTTTTGGCTCAACGTGATGTCCCAGTCTGTCACCACTGCCCAAACCAAGTGAGATAAGATCCGTAGCTCATTAGAGAGGATAAAACCGTACTGCTGTTCGCCACTGGACCAAACCATGGACAGGTCATTCCTCCGACGATGTTGAGGAGGACCTGTTGTTATGTTATGTGAATACTCTGAGACAGACTGATCGGAGGACTGACGTACCACTCCAACCATACCAACGTAGCGTCGTCGGTACATCTTGTAAACCTGGACGGTCCCCTGCCCGTCATCTTCCCTCTCCTTGGGGCTCTGAGGGCGCTCTCCCAGCCTGTCCTTCTCCTCGTCACTGGGGGCGAAAACTCCAGATACTTTCGAATCAATGGAGTGGTTGGAGAGATCTGGAGGGGAGCTCATAATGACAAGAGTCCCTTGGGAGGTGGGAGTAAAAGTACAAGGCGTGAAAATCACCTATGATCAGTGTTCCCGCGGTGCATCAAATGGAAGCAGTTGCTTGGCTGGTTGGTTGCAAAGCTCACCCCGCATACTTATCCGCGAACGGGAGTCGACCTCATCAAGCGATCGGCAATCAAACTGCAGCGAAACTGCCGTCGAATCCGGTCACACGGGCCATGGCTTGTGTCCTGTCACAGTCACACCTCTCATCCGAATCAGACCAACAGGCTCAAGGCTTCCTCCACGATGAGCGAATACTGGGTTTCGAAGAAGAGATATTTCTGCAAATACTGCGACATATACATTGCAGACGATGCTCCCTCGCGACAGCAGCATGAGAATGGTCTTCGGCATAAAGGAAACAGGGATCGGTTCATTCGAGGGTTGTACAAGGAAGGAGAGAAGAAGAAGAAGGATTTGGAAGAGGAGAAACGAGAAATGGCTAGGGTAGAGAGGGTACGCCGAACCGAATTTGCTCAGGGTTTGTGCATAGACTGACGATTTATTCTTTTATAGGCAGCACAAGCAGCATTCTCGCAAGATGTAGGTGCTGGACGCGCGCAAGCTGTATCTGCACCTGTAGCTTCGAGCTCTAGCGGTCCTCGAAAACCAGCAACGAAACCTTCCGATCCGTTTGCCAATTACTCTACAGCAGCTTCCTTGGGATATACAGACCCTGATGCAGAACGAATCGCGGCAGAGCAAGCCCGTAAACAGTCGCAAGGCGTCGCTGGCGAGTGGCAAGTCGTTACAAACGAGTCTGAGTCGTCTACTCCGACACCATCTGCGGATGCTGAGGGGACGGATGCGGATGCGGCTGTTCCACAAAAACGACCCGCGGAAGAACCAGTCAATCCCGAAGATACGCGTCATTTCAAGTTGCAGAAGAGGACTCTTGGGATAGGTCTAGGACAAATTTACGATCCAGGAGTAATCACACTGAAGCCAAAGAAGAAGGAGAAGGAAAAAGAGGCGGATGAGTCGGGCGCGGAAGTACCCAAAGACACTTCCGGGGAATCAACAACGGCTGATAACCTTGCACCGACTGGAGGACCCCAGAAATCGAGCGAAAAACCAAAGTGGACGAAGATTCAATGGAAACGACCGGAAGAAAAGGAAACTCAGAATGACCTCCCCGACTCTGGTCAAGGTCCTGTTCGGAGCGAAGAGAGTTTGAAGGCTGAGACCTCCGAAAGTGAGACGACGTCAAAGAAGGCAGAGGGCCAGGAGGAAGACGCACAGCCCACTTTGCCCGCTTTCAAGAACGCTGAGCAAATAGAGAGTGTGAAGAAGGAAGAGGAACAGCCTGTAGTGGAAGGGGGTCAGACGAGCAGCGGGAGCGGTGGGCTCTTTCGAAAGCGGAAGGCTCCCAACACTGGCAATAGAGGGCGAAGGACTTGAGGACTCTTATCGAGCTCCGGTGCGGTTGATCTTGGTGCTCAACCTTGTAAAGGTGATCTCGCAATATTCCAAATGTATTCCTATTCCAACTAAATTCGTGCTAACTAGATAATACAAACGATTCGACCAGCCACTCGCTTCAAAGATCATTAAAGAGATAACAAGAGAACTCCCGGATTCCGAGGGTCTGGACTGCATTGGAATCCATGACTGGGAACAAATTTCAGTAAAGGTCACAACAAAAACCATTTGGCGGTACTAACTTTTTCATCGCGGCTGTGACCGCCGGCTTCAGCTTAGGTGTGTTGTCTTTTGAGTGGTTACCCTTGCCAACAATTACACGGAGATTGTCCTTCCCATCCTTCAGGATCTTGCGGAAAGCAGCCTCTGTTGCGTCGACTGCTTCTTCGACCAACAGTCCGTGTACGTCGATCTCGTCTCCGTTGAACATGTCCTCCGTGTTCTTGGCTGTAAACGATGTTGTTAGAATGGTATAGTACCGTAGAAGATAGGTGGACACGAACCCAAGTAATAACGTCGTTTGGCCCGTGCATGCAACGTATCAATTCGATGCTCGGATTCCTTGACGTCGCCGGCGAGAATGAAGATGTCCTTTTTTCTACCTTCGATTCTAGCCTTGTGAAGGTCTGCTTTTAGTTTGGATTTCTCATGGACCTCTTTCCATGCTTTATTCCGAAGCTTTTCTGCTCGTTCGAAGAGCTGCTTGGGGTCTGTAGTTGAGATTATGCTGTCGGCGAGTGAGGATGAAGAAACGGGGGAGAGGATGTCGAGGGCAGATAGTGCAGGGGAAATGTGATTCCCAGGTGCGGGGATAGGAACGGGGGATGCATTAGCAGTGACGTTGGAGGTGGAAGGTATGGTGGCTCTGGATGTACGCGAGTCGAGGAGTAGGGACCGGCCTACTGCAGGGGGTTCTTCGACGAAGGCGCCTTCTAGTGCGGTTATGAAAGAGGGTGCTGGGCGTGCTCGTAAGTGTGGTGGGGTCATCAGTTCGTCGTCTCCAATGTCCGAGTCAACTGCGACCTCGTCATCGAAGCCACGGAGGACGGGTGATCGGATGGTGTCGGTTTCGTCGCGGTGTTCAGGTATTGATTGCAGTGGGGGAGCAGGAATGCTTGCTGCGGCTGCCGGGATGGGAGGCGCGGGCTCCGCGATTTTGGCAGGGAAAAATCCGGGGGCAGGGACGGGAATGGGTGAGCTCAAGTCGCGCTCAGCTTGAGCCGGGGGAGTCCGATCTTCAGGTGGTGTAGGAATCGTCGGAGGATTCGAGACTACGAGTGTTGGCGAAGGTGAAGCATCGTATGAGGGATTCGCAGGTGGGTAAGGGGGACGAGAGTAAGCTGAACGAGAACTTTCTGCGACAGCTGGAACAACCGGCTCTCGTGTGACGCGAGAGCTCACAGGTGGCTGGAGTAGGGGAATGGAGGACATAGGTGAGCTGGCAGGCACCGGGCCCGCTTGTGGGTGGTTACCCATGTCAGCCCTTGGGCTGAACACGGGCAGTTGAGGGGGTGATTGAATGGGAGGAATTGGTTGATAATAGGGAGTCAATTCCGTTCTAGTGGGTGTAGGTGTCGAGGCAGTTGAAAGATATTGGGGAGTAGTAGTAGATGAGGAAGATAAAGATCCAGTCAAAGTGGTAGATGACAGTGAGCCAGACGCCTGTGATTGCTCTTGTGAAGGTGGGGAAGTTGTCTGGTTCAGGGATTCCGGAGAGCTGACTGGAAGTACGAAAGTCAATGACCGTGAACGTGAACGCCGTGATATGGGACGCGGTTTTTGGGAACTGGAAGTCGGCTGTAGTACTGTATGAGCTGTGTGAGACGAACCTGTCCTGGATGAAATACGTTTCGATGATCTTTCGCGGCGTGTATCGTGACGATGCTTTGGTCCCATAGCGTCTAGCGCGAGCATGGTCAAGACGGACCACAGAACGACGCTGAAGACGTATGAGACCGACCCGTCGGAGATGAAGAAATCTACCAGAGGACGCAGCAAGTATGCCAGATATGGGTCGTATGAACTCGGCATGGAAAGCAGCAGCATGTGCAGCCAAGTTCCCTCCCAGACTCCGAGAAATACTGGGACTATCATGCTCGGGCTGTAGGATGATGGATGAAGAACATTGCTAATGACATAGCGGAGGACGAAGCTAGAGGCTGTCGATATCAAGATATCCATGGGAGATGTCGATGGAGATGAAGAGGAAGGATGAAGAGATAATGCGAGCTCACTGCCATAAACCAGCTAGCAGCCGAAAACGTTACAATGACCTCGAGTTTGCCTCGAGGACGGAGAAGAGCCTAAGAAGCGGACCGGGGTGAACCGTGAGGCGAGCAAACTTTGTGGGCAAACACGAGGTAACACGATCACGTGCGCTATTGTCCGTTACGCGACGCGGCTAATCCGGCAGCTTGTTCAAACGTCCTCAACTTCCATCACGATTCACGATTCACAATGTACCACCATCCAGCTGCTGCTCGTTCCAGCTCTATTTCTCCAGAGGAATATTATGACTCAATGGAAGTTGAACAAGCCTTGAGACCTGAGGAGTACGGTCAGCCTGGTCCCACCACATACTACCAACAGCCAGTTCAACCGCAGCACACAGCCGGAGTGCAGCCTTACCAGCCAGGTCAATATCTCGAAACGATCCATACTGGAGAAACACTCCAGATAAATGAAGAATCTTCACCTCCCAGTAATCCATTCGACCCGCGATTGACATGGGCTTCTTATGATTCCAGTTCCTACGCACAGTCATATCCATCTTACGACTCTCATGCCTCTCCGTATTCAACTTCTCACGATGGAAATCCATTTCAGCACGACACAGAAGCCTATGCATCTGCCACGAACCTACATACCTACCCCCGTTCAAGGTCACCTACACCCGCAGTTGACGATGAAGATTACTATGTCGTCGGAGACGAAAGTTTTCACTACACCGGGGAACCACAAAGCTACACAGATCCAGAGAAGATGGCTCTCAGTCAAGCTGATACCCACGACAACTATATCAACCACCCACCGGGACATTCGTTCCAGGAAATGGACCTTTCACAAACAAGATCCCCTCAAATGACATCCCCATTAGAGACACGCCATTTCGGATCCGCCCCTGCTGGACGCGTTGCTCGGAGACACAATCGTAAAAAGGCAGTTCGCTTGAAGGATGGGAAGATTTTTTCGGAAGCGTTGCCCATTCCAGACAGCTTGGTGCTGCCACGCAAAGGCGAGAGGGAGATGATGGAGACTCAATATACGGCAGTGACATGCGATCCGGATGACTTTGAGAGTGAAGGATATGTCTTGCGGCAGACGTATATGGGGAGGAGGACGGAGCTACTGATCGTGGTGACAATGTATAACGTGCGTCTCTACCCTTTCTGTTCTATGGTGTCTCTAATCAAATTCTTGATTTTAGGAAGACGAAATACTGTTTTGTCGCACACTTTACGGAGTCATGAAGAACATACAACATCTATGTACACGCAAAAACTCGCAGACATGGGGTACCGATGCATGGAAAAAGGTGCGCTGACTTGCCTCTCATCGAGCCTGCGTGCGTTCTTATCTGAGATACATAGGTCGTGGTATGCATCGTAGCGGACGGTCGAATGAAAGTCCACCCCAGAGTTCTCGACTGCCTCGCATTGCTTGGAGTCTACCAGCTGGGACCCATGAAGAACACCGTGTTGGGAGAGGAAGTCACCGCTCATCTGTTCGAATACACCACATCATTCGGTCTCGATCCCAATCTACATTTCAAATACCCAGACAAGGGAATCGTGCCCACCCAGGTCATCTTTTGTATGAAGGAGAAGAATCAAAAGAAGATCAACAGTCACCGTTGGGCCTTCAATGCGTTTGCACGACAGCTCCAGGTGAGAGGTACTCAGAGGCGGTTGGGGCCTGCTTGCTGATGCGATTTCATTGCAGCCAAACGTATGCGTTCTGCTGGATGTCGGGACGCGGCCAAGTAGCAAGAGTCTTTATCGACTTTGGAAGGTGTTTGACACGCATTCAAACGTTGCTGGGGCATGTGGCGAGATATCTGCATACAAGGGCAAGAATTGGTCGCTCCTGCTCAATCCTTTAGGTGCGTGGATAAGCCCGTGCCTTCCCTTCTACTGAGTCTGACACTTTGCTAGTGGCGGCTCAAAACTTCGAGTACAAGATCAGTTGCATACTGGACAAACCGACGGAAAGTCTATTCGGCTATATCAGCGTCTTGGTATGTTTTCCACTTGCAGAGCTATGGTCATGCTGCTGATAGTATTCTGATTCGGGCACTTAGCCTGGTGCTTTTTCAGCGTATAGATATATTGCACTCCAAAATGACGATAGAGGTGTCGGTCCACTTGCTTCTTACTTCAAAGGTGAAGTTCTACATGGTCGCGACACTGACATCTTCACTTCAAACATGTGTACGTCTTTTTCATCCAAAGATTATCTGTCGCCGGCCAACCTATCTCATCCTATCTCATCTTAGATCTGGCGGAAGATGTAAGTTCTCGCACTCCAAGTTTTTGGGACGTTGACCCACAGCCTATCCAGCGTATCCTGTGTTTCGAGCTAGTCGCAAAGGCCAACGCCGACTGGTATGCACGCCGTTTCTCTTTCTCCCACCATATATTTATTGTGGCTTTGTAGGGTCCTCAAATACGTGAAAGGAGCAGTCGGAGAGACTGATGTTCCGGATGGACTTCCAGAATTCATCGGTCAACGTAGGCGGTGGCTGAACGGGTCGTTTTTCGCAGCGACTTATGCTATCGCACACGCTGGGCAGATTTTGCGTTCGGGGCATAGTGTCACCCGGAAGACGATGCTCATGATTGAGACAGTATATAATATCATTAACCTATGTTTTGCGTGGTTCGGGATTGTACGTCGCTCTTCGTTCATCCAAGGGTTGGGATCGCTGACTGTTTTGTAGGGAAACTTTTATCTGTTCTTTGTGAGAGTTCTTCCTCTCGCTTCCACTAACGCAGAGCTGATCGGAATTCGCATAGGTTGTATTATCATCCTCATTGGAATCCGACTACTTTGGACTTACCGGCATAGAATACTTCAACACTATAATACAAGTGGGTCGATAACAAGTGGGGTTGAGCTTTGGATAGTCTGACGTCTCGAACTTATAGTACTCACTGGTTTTAATGATTGCTGCTTGCTTCTTGTTCTGCATGGGGAACAAGCCTAGAGCGTACG